>AWWV01013160.1:0-11946 GCA_001974805.1 Corchorus capsularis | reverse complement strand
ATGGATCCACATGGTCCGTCGGCTCCAGGCCCGACACGCAAGCTAGCCGTTGGCGTGTGCATGGGAGAGCCAAACTGGGTGTGTTGCGGCCACCACGCAATGCCGGACCCAGGTCAACGTCAGGGGGACGGGCATGGATTGTATTTATAATATGATATGATGAAAATGCCCCTGACGGTTCCGAAGGTTGACTCGGGCCAAGGTCACTTCGGATATGTTTTGATGGCAGCCCCTGGTTTTAGATCGAGAACTGGATTTAGATACATGGTTTTGTTATCGCCGATTGTTTTTATTAAAATGATTTTATAAGTTGATTTGGTTGTGAGTGCACCTCACCCTTTTCTGGTTCTCTTTTGAGGGTGGCTCACTCACTGGGTACATATTTTGTACTCACCCCTCAATTCGTTGTTGTGATTTCAGGATCCTAGTAGCGAGTTTCCCTTATTCTTTCCAGTTGGTGGCTTAGGAGATCACCTTACTCCATAGAGGTACTACTCATTACGTACGTGTTCCACTAGCAGTCATAATTATCCGTTTGTTTTCTTTTATCTCTTTTGGATTTGGATTTGGCTTAAATGTCAAAACTTGGTTATGTTTCCGCTGAATTTATACTCTGAGACTTGATGTTTACTTTGTTGGATATGAGCCTGAGGCTCTATTGTTGATCTTCGGTTTTTCAGAACCGTATTTTAATTGTTATTATATTTGAGGTTCTCATGCGTTTTCAGAGTATAATACTTTTCATGTTTATTACCCTTGTTTTGTTTTGGCCTTGATATTGACGCTTCGTGAAATCTCGTGTGCGTGTGATGCGCGGCACGTATTACGAGGTATCACGGCGGTTGTCAGTGCTCGATTTCGAATCGGGGCGTGACACTTCTTTTTAAATTTTATTTTTAGTTATCTTTCTATGTATAGATATTTATATCTATACTATATTAAAATATTAAAAAGTACGATCTTTGTGAAAAAAAATTTTTTTAAGAAAATATTGTAATTTTCATTTATGAAAATGAAATTACAAAGGTAATACTTATAATTACAATAAATTGAGAAGAATACCCTTGTCTTAGATCAAGATCTAGATCTAAATCTTGCTCCGTGATCAGATGAATCGTCTGATTATATGGAGTCTCGAACCTTTTTCATAAATCTTTCACATGTCCACCACTCCATCGCTTTTGCTTCTCGTTGAATCCAAGAAAAAGCTTTCAACAGCGAATGTCATTGCTTAAACGAGTTTTGTAAAACTTTTGAATCGACCATTATACCTTTATTTTTTCAAATATATTTCTTAAATGTCATTGCTTAAACTATTGTAGTTTTATTATACTAAAAACTCTATTTTTATTCAATTAAATTTAATATTTTTATAATTAATTTATTCTTACTATTTTACTATTTTTCAATAAAAATTTGGATATATTAAAATTTTTTAAAATACAGTTTTATTCAACTAAAAACTCTATTTGCATTCAATTAAATTTAATATTTTATAATTATTTTATTTTCATCATTTTAATTTAAAAGGTTATTGTGATTGATCTGTTTTTATTTGATAGTTTAATACATTGTGATTAAAGTTATCATTTTCCTAACGCGCAATTATTTCAGTTGACTTATAATTAATTTTTTGCTAGATAAATGTAACCCTTGCTGTGGGTTTAGATTTGTTATTTTATTTTGTTAATATTTTTCTTTTTTTTCATTCTTTATATTTTTTTTGTGTGGGATAATTTCTTTTGTTCCTTTGATAGTAAAAACCCAATGTATATAGAAATGCACTGGTCAAGTTGGATTTGAGTTCGGTTATTTGGGTTAGGTAAGTTTCGGGTTAAGAAACTTTTGGGTTATAAGGGTTCAGTTAATTTGTTTCTTGGATTGGGTTCGGATCGCTCAAATGTCAGGTCATTTGGGTTTGGGTCAATTTTGGTTCGAGTCTTTTTCAGTTTCGAGTCACATGACTCAGATAATTTATAATTTCGTGTTAGAGTCTCTGATTTTCAAATTCATGTCTTTTCGGATTTAGGTCATTTAAATATAATTAATCCCGACTCGAGTAATTTCAAATTAATCTCTCGAGTTGGTTGGGTTCAAGTCATTTAGAATTTGGGGTTGGGTCATTTCGGTTTCGGATTAAACGGATTTTTTGGTCGAATTGGATTGGATCAGGTTCGATTTAGGCGGTCGAGTTGGATACCTGCACTCGGGTGAAATTTTGCCAACTCTAATAATAGGCTTCTTTAGGACAAAATTAATAGTATGCTTAAGATTTCAATTTTCATTTAATTTAAACAAATTGGGTCACATGCAACGCATGTGGACGTGAGGATTAGTTTCTTTAATGACATTGCTTAAACTTTTATACTTTTACTCAACTAAAAACTTTATTTTTCTTGTAAAACTTTTGAATCGTCCATTATACCCTTATTTTTCGAATATATTTCTTTAATGCCATTGTTTAAACTTTTATAATTTTACTCAACTAAAAACTCTATTTTTATTTAATTAAATCTAATCTAATATCTTTATAACTATTTAATTTTTACCATTTTACTATTTTAATTAAAAAACTTATATATATTAGAATTTTTTGAATATATTTCTTAAATGACATTATTTAAATTTGACAGTTTTTTTAGACATAAACTTTTACAATTATTCTACTAAAAACTCTATTTTTATTTAATTAAATTCAATATTTTTATAAATATTTTATTTTTACCATTTTAATTTTAAAAAATTAGAGACTTTTTGGTAGGTTTGGACCCATTTCAATTATAATATAAACTAATAAAAGTATTATTATCAAGTTTTTGGCACCAAATATTTTTATCAAGTTTAAAATTTTAAATAAGTTGCCTAATCATTAATTATTCATCATTTTTTAAACTAATTAAGTAAAAAATTATTTAAAATTTAATTATTGTGATTGACCTTTTTTCTATTTTTGGAGTGTGCATTGGGAGTTTAATGTATTGGAGTATATAACAAGAATTTAAAGTTTTATTTTTTTGAAAAAAAAATAACATGCAATTATTTCCTTTGACTTATAAACTTAGAGGAGTTGACGCCAAAAAAAAAAGTTAAAGGAGCCAATCGAGCGGGTTGGACGGGTTTCGGGTAATCTGGATCAAGGTCAAATGAGTCAGATAATTTTCTCGAGTTATTCGGATTTCGGGTCTGCTGGGTCTAGGGTCAGGTGGGTTCGGATTTTTGCCTCAGGTTACTCGAGTTCTGGGTCATTAAGGTTTTGAGCTTTTTTGAGTCTAGGATTTAGAGCAATTGGGTAAATCTTGAATCTTTTAATGTTTAATTCTTAAATTTATTTAATATCTTTATTATTCGATTTATTTTACGATTCATTATTGGTGAATTTAGCAAACTGCAAATACGGGGTTAAAGAGTTGACATGTGTCCCTTTATATATTAATTTTGAATATTAAATACATAATTAACTATGAATTGGGGTATGTGTTCAAATAAATATTGGTTATATAATATCTAAATTTATGTTCTTTCCTAATAGAAAAAATTGTCAAGAAATTAATAATTAATTATTACGAATATTATTTATTCATTATGTAAAAAAACAAATTATTAATTATAAAAATTTATCATAAATTATTCATATAACTAATTTAGTATTTATTCATATAATAATTGTTCATATAATGAAGTTTAGCAAATTTAATCATAATAGCTAAAATTATAACGATAATATAAATTTTATTGAATAAATGATAATTAATTAGAATGGTTAAATTTATAACAATGTTGATTTCATTGAATGAAACATAATATTAGTTTATAATATTCTTTGGTTATCGCCGAGTTAACTTCTCGGGTCATTTGGGTTACGGGTTTGTCGGGTCTGGATATGATGGGTTTGGATCATTTACGTTCTCTGGTCAAATTGGTTCGGCTAGGTTATCGAGTTTGGATCAGATTTTGATAGCTCTACTTATAATTAATTTGAATTATTATTTTAAAGTTATTTTAATTTAAACATGATGGGTCACGTGTAATACACGTGGAGGCGAAAACTAGTTAGTAAAAGAGTTTTATGATACATGGTAAAAGTACAGAATTGGTCCCTAAAATGGTGGAGAATGTGGAAATAGGTTTTGAAGTGAAAAATTGAGCCATTGAATCCCTAAAATGGAGTTAATGGAGCAATTGGGTCTCTGTCGTTACATTCCGTCACGGGGTCCATCAAATTGGCTTATGTGGAACTAATGCCGTCAACTTTGCTGACGTGGTGTTGTCCACGACATATTTTCAGAATAAATAAATAAAAATCAGAATTTTTTTTAGAAAAACAAATATTTTTTTTTCTTTTTTCTCTTCCTTCTCCTCCACCCTAACCCTAAACTGACTTTTCTCTTCTCTCTTCAACCCAGTCGCTGCCGCCACAACTCCCTCGGCCCCGATCTCGCCACCGTCGGCCCCTCCTTCTCCAAATCCAAGCCATTGGCTGCAGGATGGGATGAGCTTCCTTATCAAGTTGTGCAGGATGCGAAGAAAGCCTTGTTCAATGATACCAATGACAAAGCTGGCTAAGAGGCTTTGATAAATGTTTTCTGGGCTGCTGAAGCAGTTGAAGAGGTTGGTGATGTTCTAATGTCCATAAAAATTAATGGATCTTGATGATAGCATTGGGTTGAGTGGTCTTGATTATGGGTGGGGAAAGGTCATTATTCTTGGAACTTCTGGCATTTCTAGATATTATGTTGAGCAAATAGCTTAATGCCATAGTTTCTAGAGGGTTCCACTAATTCTGAACTTTATTATGTTTCAAATCATGTTTTTTAATAGTTGGAGACAGGTTGTTGTTGGTCTCCTGGAAAACCTTCCAATAGCAATAGGGGAGAGCAAAGTCAGTTTCAAACTGACAACACCGAGAAGGGCGGTGCGGTTATCGGTTTAGATAATTTTGGTTAAAACTGATTCATAACTGACCGACACTTAAATATATATATATAACATATTTTTTATATTTATATTATATATATATTAATTAATATATCTGAAATGTTTTTAATTTATATTTATATTAATATTAATGAATAAAAATTAGTTAAGTTAAATGTAAAAACCTAAAACTAACCCTAAACTAAATCTAAAACTAAACAAGTTTAGAAAACATTCCCAATTTTTTTTTCTCTCTCTTCACATCTCTCTCGTCTCTTCCTCTCGACCTCTCCAGTTCACGGGCATTCCCTTCTACCCTCGATTCTTAGTCTCAAACTTCTTCCTCTCTTTCTTCTACTCTTCTTCCATCAAAATCCTTCTTCCTCACTTCATTTAGTCTTCGAAAATCTCTCTATCTTTCTCTTTCAGTTTTCGAACCCTAATTCCTAATTTCAAAATTCTCTTGATTAAACCCCAATTTCAGAATTGTGTTGCAAGGCGTTGTCGTTGATCATGTTGCACCCCATATCAGATCGTTTATTTAAGTCGTTGGTGTGTGAGGCTGTGTTGTTTTGGCTTTAGCTTGGTATTTTGTTGTTTTGGGTTTTTTCTGTTGGTTTGTGTTGGAAGGATTTTTCCCCTCCTTTTTGCTGAACTTGTTGTTGGTGTATGAAATGATTGTGGTTGTGTGAATTGCAATGAAGTTTTGGTGAGATTTTTTGTTGTTTGTCTCTGTTTGATGCTCTGCCTCTGCCTCTGTTATTTTTTTCTGTGTATTTTGTACACTAACCGAAAACCGACCGCCACCAATGGCCGTCGGTGGCATCGGTTTCATCTATGTTTCGGTCAGTGATTGGTTTCCTATATATCAAATTTTCAAACCGACAAAAAACTGAAAAACAAAACCGAAACCCACTGAAACCGATCCATGCTCCCCCTACTTTCCAAGGTTGTAGTTACTTGGTAGCTAATAAAAGGCATATCTTTGTCGCCAATAGTAAATGAAAGTGTAATATCATGTTTGTCATGTGCTTTTCTGTTGAAAATATTCTTCATATTATTAAAAAAAAAGTAACTCTACCTACCAATTCAACATTCCTTTTTAATTTTAAAGAAAAAGTGTTGTTACTTACAAATTTTTCTAATTTTTCTGTTTGTTTTGTTTAGGTGGGAAGAATGGTAGGACAGTTTACTAAGCCTAGGTCGGATCCTTTTGAGGAGAAGAATGGAGTGAAGTTCCCAAGTTACAATGGAGATAATGTTAACGGGGATGCTTTCAACGAGAAGTCTAGAATTCCCGATCGTTAGAGAACGATTATGTTTGGATATATTTTTCATGAACTTGGATTGGATGTAATGACTTGCTTTTGTTTGAATTACTTGGATTAGATATAGGTTTGTTAGGAATATATCATAGTCATCAAACCCCTTTTTCTTTAGTTTGTGTTCAATCAAATAATATCAAATTATTTCCTTTCAATTACTTATTTGTTTGAGATTTTTAATTGAGAGATGTATTTGCTTAGTTTTTTTTTCTGGAAAAAATGTGTTTTGATCTTTGGATAAAAGAGAGAGAGAGGAAAATAATTGTTTCTATTTTTTGGGAAGATTTTTTTTTCCATTTTAGGGTTTTTTTAAATTATGATATAAAGAAAACATGTGAGCCCCACTTTTTTCGTTTTTTTATGTTGAATTATTATTTTCAAAATTTTTGAATTTCTTTATTTTTTTTATTTTGATAATATGATGTGGACGACGCCACATCAAACGGCGTCAGTGTCACATAAGCAAATTTGACGGATCCCGTGACGGAATGTAACAAGGACCTAATTACTCCGTTAACTCCACTTAATGGACTTAATTGCTCATTTTTTTCACATCAGAGATCTATTTGCACATTCTCCACCACTTCAGGGACCAATTTTGTACTTTTACCAATGATAGATAGGTCCAATATGATAACTTCAGATGTCTAATAATATTATTTATCTATATGTATCGGGAATAGCCTATGACAACTTCGGGTGTGAAAATATTATTTGCAATTTAGGCAAAAAATTTATAAATAATCTCAACCTTGGCATGATAATTTCCGGCGTCAAAAGATAATTTACCATAGTAATAAGTAATGTTCATTATCTCAACTTTCAGTGTCAGTTTACTTTATTAGTAAGAGAAATTGAAAACCAGATTTGTTATAGTAGCAGTTATGTTGATAATATAATTTGGAATTCTTGAAGAGTTGTCCCAAACTGCTAACTATTTGAAAAGGAGAGTGAGGATTTGGGTAAAACCAAATTATGCCTTAGTCTAAGAGCTTGAGCACAAAGCAAATGATATATATTTTGAGCACCCCTATGGTTGTAAGGTCTCTTGATTCCCAAATGGACCTGTTTCGTCCAAAACAAACCGATGAGGATATGCTTGGTCCTGAAGTACCATATCTCAATGCAATAGGATTAATGTATTTGGCATAATACGTGCGACTTGATATCGCATTTGCGGTTAATTTGTTTGCATATTTTAGTTATGAGCCAACACGAAGATATTGTTAAGAATATTTTCTAACATTTCAGATGTACCATAGTTTCGGGGTTATTCCAAGAAAACTACTAACTTTGGTTTAGTAGGGACATACTAATGTGGCGAGTTACCAAGATGCAAGATTGATTTCTCCAAAACTGGAAACGATTAAATGCCCCCGAAGTGGCAATTTGCTTTAATTCATGGGAGCGCTGCACTCTTTTTCCCTTTTGTTCATTTTTTATCCCACTGGTTTTACTGACTTAAGAATTAATGAGACAACAATAGCACAATAAATTAATATTGCCTCGAAGACAAATTAGAGGGACAATGTTGTACTCTTTTTCCCTTATGTCCGGATTTTGTCCCATTGGACTTTTCTGACTTAAGGTTTTGAACGAGGCAATACATATATGTCCAATTAGGCCGTTAGAGTGGTGTTCAATCCAAGGGGGAATGTTATGAAATATGGGCTTACCACATCACATCAAGGCCAACATTATCTACTAGATTTTATCCTGTAGAATATCTGAATAGATTTGAAGAGATACAGAGAGAATATTCCGGAAATTATTATCAACAGAAGATATCATCAGAAGATTTCAACCGAAGGTTATCAGGAGATTATTAGAAGATTTAATAGATATTATTTAGACATGATTTGATTATGTAATCAAGATTTGATTTAGATTTTACCTCTTTAGATGATCTTGTCCATTGTAACTTTCAGTTATAAATAGGCTACCTCAGTTTAGTTGTAAACACACCACATTCCTGTATTATCTTATCTCTGGAGTGTTGAACCCTGTTGTTTTTTATGATAACAAAATAAACCCAAATGTGTTAGCTAACGTATCTACTTAAGTGTGCAGTGAAGTCTTCAATAAGAGAAAGGTTGAGCAATGTAAACTCCTAAAAAGAAAGCTTCATAAGTGACACTAATGTAGATGAATGCCACAAAGCCTTAGACGTTTCAAGAGTTTAAAAGCTTCCAATGAAGATCATTTGAAGCCAAATGCAGCAATTTCAGAAAGCAAAACTCAAATCTGAAGAAGAATAATCAAGACAACTGTGAGAAGAACATTCAAGTCAAGATAGAATTTTGAAGTTGGAAGAAAATTGGAAGATATTAGTGGGATTAATGTTGTGGAGATTAAAGCGACTAGCAGCTACAGGACAAACAGTACGGATGCGCTGAAGCGATCAACGTCGTACGGACGCACTAGAGTTGTCAACAGCTGGAGCGACTAAAAGACAAGAAAACAGGAAAATAGTTTGAATTTCAAACTAAAATGGCTAGTTCGCTAGAGAGAAGTATAAATACTCAAATCTAACCGTTTGAGTCTAAGTTTTGGAGCATTTTTGAATATCAAATCAGTTACTATCTCCAGAATTTCAAAATCCCTAAAATCCAAGTTCTTGCGTTAATAATTGGTTATTATCCATTTAATTTAGAGATGGAAATTAAATGATTTTCACATGTCTAAATTCATGTGGATAAGGAAGTTAATTAACTCTCACTAAGACATTATAAATAAGAGAAATTCTTATGTAATGGGGGTTGGCAAATTCAAACAAGGCAGACGTCTCAAAAATCCTTAATTGATCAGTTGATTAGAATTAACCATTAGGAGTAGATTGTTAATTTAGATGTTCTTAGTTCTTGTAATCAAGCATCCAGAGCATTGAATCGCAACCTTTTAATCATTTCCTAGTGTTCTCAATAAAATACTTACATTTTGCTACTATTATAAGTTCATTTTTGTATTGCAATTCCCCACTCTTGCAAAGAAGAAACAAGGGTGAGAATCCTTACATTTTCCACCTCAAACAATTTGGCATGCCTGGTGGGACACTAGTAAAGTATTGCAAATTATTTGCAAATACTTGTATTGAAGCATCCGAGAGCATTGAATCTCAACCTTTTAATCATTTCCTAGTGTTCTCAATAAAATACTTAAATTTTGGTACTATTATAAGTTCATTACTGTATTGCAATTCCCTACTCTTGCAAAGAAGAAACAAGGGTGAGAATGATGCGCCCAAGGCTTATCATGGATGGAATGATGCGCCAAGGACTTATCATGGACTTGAAGATGGCTATGGAGAGCAAGGAAAGGAGGTGCAAGGGCTGCAAGGAAGCATGAAGATGCATGGAGACCATGGAGATATCGATAATCATGTTCCAAGCACCAAGAAGATGCCATTCGATCCATTGAAGATGCTTATTAGTCCGATGACAAGAGCAAGAGCTAAGAGATTCAAGGATGCACTCATGGGCCTTGTTCGAACTCATCTTGAAGCCTTGAAGACCATTGAATTTCAATTGAAGAGCTTTGGTGATGATTTGAGCAAGAAAACACCAACAATTACAAGTTCATCACATTGCTTGCTATTGATTCTAGATGGCCGGATTGACATCATGGCATGAGCCCATTAGCTTTAGTTTGCTTTGGTTGGGCTTAATTCTATCTTAAATTAGCTTATTTTTAAGTTTGGATGTTATTTGGGTTGGGCCTTGTTTGACTAAGTCCAATCCTTGTTTAATTATGCTTTTATTTCCTTTTCCTAGTTGGGCTTGGACTAGTTTTTCCCTAGCCCTTATATTTGGACGAAAATTAGGATTTATTTTAGGATTTTGGTTGACCCTATCACTATATAAGGCCACCAATATCTCTTGTAAAAGTTGAAGTTGAGTTGATTAATAAAGTTGAGGATTATTTTCCCAAATTGATTATCGTAGCTTCATTGTTCTAGTTTGAGCAAACTTAGGGTTCGTCAATCTTGTAGAGTCCTAGCAAACAATTAGGTTATGATTGCTTAATTGTTTATGAATCTTGTGATCTTAGGTGTTCAATTGCAGGTCTAATTGAAGACTTAGGGCCGACGAACGAAGAGAGCTTGCTTTGTGAAGGTTGTCGACATACTTGTCTAGAAGTTGAAGAAGTTCAAGTAGATTCTTGGCGGGTCTCAAGGATAAATTTGAATCTAATACAACTAAATTCGTATCAATTGGTATCAGAGCTAAGGTTGTCATCTTTAATCGGTAAATCTATCCTTCTATTCATCATTCATCAAGTTTTCATCCATCAAAATTCATCTACACACTCATTGCACCACCTTCATGAAAAATCCAAAAATTCAGAAACTCTGAAAAATCATAGCCAATTCATCTTAACTCCAATTGACTTCAAATTTCAGATTTGAGTTCCTTATAACTAGTAGTTATATCGAAAAATATCAACAAAATAAAAAAAATAAAAACAAATTGCGACCAGAAACTTATGATTTTTGTTCTGGATTCGTTTGAACTCGGGAAGCTTTGAAATTTGAGATTTAGACTTCTTTTAGTGTGATCTTTCTGGGAAAAATATTTAAAAAATAAAAAAAATCTGTGCTATTATTGATTGTTTTACAGAAACTAGGTTTTTAGTTTGGGAAATTTGGGGATTAGGGTTTTCTTTGTGCAATTGATTCAATTGGTTGCAATTAGCCCTAATTGATTGGTGATTGAGATTCTTGGGTTGCTTTTGCTGTAAATTGAGATTTAATTTGAATATTTCAGATTACAAACCCTATTGGATACAAGTGGTACAAAATTGGAGATAAGTGGTACTAGGGTTTTGAATTGTTTGATTGAATTGGTTGATTTGTGCTTTGCTTTGTGCTTGTTCTAATTGGATTTTGCAGCAAGTTTCGGACGACATAAGGAGGCTACAAAAGTGGTTTGATTGGATTATAGACCATATGTTGAGTGCAAACACGAGAGCACAACAAGGTACAATGGGAAAAGTTAATCAAGCCAATGACTTGGCTACCTTGTATCAAAAGCTAAAGCAAAGTATGGACAAATTGGAGAAAAGTTTTGATACTCTGGCTAATGAAATTCATTTGACCAAGGAGAGTTTTACATCATTTAGTAGCTCATGGGAAACTCCTTACAAGCAAGATGAGAGAATTCCATTCAAGGAAAAGAAGTGTATGAAGAAGGAGTTTGTAAGTCCCAAAACTGAAAGTAAGGATTCTTCAAGTTCATCATCTAAGACTCACATTAAGCTTTTGAGTGAAGAAAAGGGTGATTCTAATGGGGATGGTGATGATGAAAGGGACGATGATGGGGCTGCAATTGATGATGGTGATGAGTTAGCTTCACTTAGTTTGGTAGCTAGTAGAACTTTGAGTGCCTATGTGAAAGGGGATGTTCAAAGGGAGAATTTATTTCACACAAGGATGTATGCGAATGGGAAGCCTTGGCAATATGACAACAAGGTGAAACATGATGGAGAAACAAACAAGTACTCTTTTAAGTGTGGAATTGGAGTTGTTTTGATGCAAGGAGAGAAGCCCGTAGCTTACTTTTGTGAGAAAATTCCTAGTGGATTGCCATTCATTGGAGGGATTGAACTCCATCCCAATGTTGCGCAAAAGCAATTCATTGAGAGCTTTCCATATGTGGTGCAATACAATCAAGATTTGAGGACAAATCTTCTTCAAGGGGGAGGGAATGAT
>AWWV01013159.1:0-15041 GCA_001974805.1 Corchorus capsularis | reverse complement strand
GGGAGGGAATGATGCGCCCAAGGCTTATCATGGAGGGAATGATGCGCCAAGGACTTATCATGGACTTGAAGATGGCTATGGAGAGCAAGGAAAGGAGGTGCAAGGGCTGCAAGGAAGCATGAAGATGCATGGAGACCATGGAGATATCGATAATCATGTTCCAAGCACCAAGAAGATGCCATTCGATCCATTGAAGATGCTTATTAGTCCGATGACAAGAGTAAGAGCTAAGAGATTCAAGGATGCACTCATGGGCCTTGTTCGAACTCATCTTGCAGCCTTGAAGACCATTGAAGTTCAATTGAAGAGCTTTGGTGATGATTTGAGCAAGAAAACACCAATCAATTACAAGTTCATCACATTGCTTGCTATTGATTCTAGATGGCCGGATTGGCATCATGACATGAGCCCATTAGCTTTAGTTTGCTTTGGTTGGGCTTAATTCTATGTTAAATTAGTTTATTTTTAAGTTTGGATGTTATTTGGGTTGGGCCTTGTTTGACTAAGTCCAATCCTTGTTTAATTATGCTTTTATTTCCTTTTCCTAGTTGCGCTTAGATTAGTTTTTCCCTAGCCCTTATATTTGGACGAAAATTAGGATTTATTTTAGGATTTTGGTTGACCCTATCACTATATAAGGCCACCAATATCTCTTGTAAAAGTTGAAGTTGAGTTGATTAATAAAGTTGAGGATTATTTTCCCAAATTGATTATCTTAGCTATATTGTTCTAGTTTGAGCAAACTTAGGGTTCTTCAATCTTGTAGAGTCCTAGCAAACAATTAGGTTGTGATTGCTTAATTGTTTGTGAATCTTGTGATCTTAGGTGTTCAATTACAGGTCTAATTGAAGACTTAGGGCCGACGAACGAAGAGAGCTTGCTTTGTGAAGGTTGTCGACATACTTGTCTAGAAGTTGAAGAAGTTCAAGTAGATTCTTGGCGGGTCTCAAGGATAGATTTGAATCTTATACAACTAGATTCGTATCAGAGAACCCTTACATTTTCCACCTCAAACAATTTGGCACGCCTGGTGGGACACTAGGGAAGTATTTGCAAATTATGCCTCCAAAAACAAGGCAAAATGCAAATGAGGAAGAAGAAATTTCTGCCTCTAATGTTAATATTAATGAAAATGTGAGAATTGATGAAAGATCATCTCATGAAGATCGAGTTATTCCTGCAATGCTATCAAAAGCAATGATGAAACTCATTACACAAGTGCAGAAGACTCAAATGAGTACATTGTATCATATTGATTAAAAGGAATTATGCAGCAATGTTGTCATTAGGAAGTATGCTTTATTATATATTGATTGTTTCCCATAACCGAATCTGCTTTCTTATTGCTTTCTTGTTATTTTGATAATTGGCTTTCTTAGAATAGTGCTACTAATAATTTGCTTAAGTGTGTAGTGAGTCCCTTGGGTTAACAACCTTCCTCATGGGATACGACCTTTGCTTGCTTGTTCTACCCAATTCTGACTAGCAAAGCAATCGAGTTCGTGAGGACTTTTTATTATCTAAAGGCTTCCTAATTGTAACGACCTGTTAGGAGGGCATCAGAGGGATTGAAGTTTTTTTCCCTACAAAATCATTTTTTTAGCCTGTAGCGTTAGCACGAGACTTATTTTTCTAGTCTTAACATCTATAACATACTGTTATTTGGGTCCCTTAAGGAGCCCTGACAAGTATGCCACATGTTTATATATGATTTTTTAAAATTTTTTAATTCTTCTCATTTAGGCTGACTCCTCTCTTTCTCATAGTGGGTTTTTATACCTCTTCATTACAGCCAATATATGTCTATCTATCTCCTCAATCGATTCATTGAAACTAAGTAAAATAAGATGATGAAAGGATATTTAAGGAAAGGATGGAGAGGGATTTGTAGTGGTGTCAAAATGTTCGGGTCTAGGTGAACCCTGTCACTACGACTTAAAGTGAGGAGTCGTCACTAATCATTTTCCTAGGTGTGATTAGTCACCTAAAGACCTCCTAAATCTAGTTAAGTCTAGTTATTTTGCGAAGGACCTAACTAAACCTAAAGGTCCGATCTTACAACCAAAATCTAGGTCCGGGAGTCGGTTACGCTTGAGAAAGGATTAGCACCCCTGAAGCACCGTCAAGTGACCTGTAATAGGTTTTGTCAAGACCTGGTTAACTTCACTGTTTAGTGGATTTGAAAATCCTTGGTGGGGTATCCGAGGTAGAGGACGTAGGTGTGAAAGGCCGAACATCTATAAATCGACGTGTCTCCAATCTTCCATAATTTCCTTCATCGTTCCAGTTTTATCTTTTCTCAATCTCTTTACTTTTCCACTATTCAATTGTTAATGTCTTTATTATCATCCTTTTAATTTCACCTGCTATTACTTTATGCTTATCTCTTTGCTTTGCACTAGTGACTTTAATAGGATCTGAACTAGTGTCTTCAGCGCATTTTCAGAGAACTCAAAATTTCGATAAAGTGCAATTCACCCCCCTATAGCACATCTAAGTGGACCAACACTTAGCTTGATATGCTCTGTTCCAATTTCATTTTTTTTTTGGCCTTCAGAGCTCCGTTTCAATTTTGTAAAGAAAAAGGAACAAAATTTAACAATATGAAATTCTCTTTTGTTGATCTTCCCTATTGTTTCCATGATTTGGTTTACCAGCTCAAGCTACCTAATGCAAAACTACAGGGCAGGCATTTTCAAGTCTTTATGTTAATTTGTTTTAGAGATAAGATGAAGAAAGAAACAGAGTAGCTGGAGTGAATATCTTCATATTGTGATCTTTTAACAAGTTCCCCAATTTTTCAAAATTATTAATTTTGAGAAAAAATAATTTTCTTTTAAAAAAAAAAATTCGGCATGTGGGTCCCACATGCCACGTAGGCTTTTTGCTGATGTGGAAAATCCAAGTCATTAGCTCTGACGGCCGTTAGTCATGTGCCGTCACGTGACTAACGGACTATCCAAAAAGGACTAATGTGGTTCATTTTTGAAACGTAAGGGATTAATTTGTCCCAAAAAAACAACATAAGGGATTATTTTGTTCCAAAAGCAAAACATAAGGGATTTTTTTGGGTATTTAGCCAAATATAAATCTGTAAACTATATAAGTAAACAATAAAACTAGTACCACAAATTGATCCAAATGCATAATTAAGTGACAATTTACATTATTAGAATTATTAAGACAATATCAAATTACGCAAGTTCTCATAAATGATACATCAAAACTGAATAGTAGCACTCAATGGTTCTGCACCCACTCATTCCACTTTTGATTTGCTAAATTGACTCCATTCATCACATGCATCTACATGAGTGATCCTTTCACCTTCAAAAGAGTCAACCACTTGGTCCTCAAGCTCATCTATGTCATCCTGTAGACACCCATTTTAACTCGTATCCTTTTAATTAGTATAAATTACTTTTAAGGGGGCATTTGGGAAAAGCTCAGAATTACTCATGAAGGTACATCACAAGTCAAGGAGTCAAAGATCAGTTTGCTGTAGTATGAATATGAAACAGTCAAGATGATTCCAGATGAGACAGTGATGTCACTGATCGAGAGATTCAGTAGTATCACTTATCGACTGAGTCACTTGGGAAAAGTCATGCCAGAAAGTGAACGAGTCAAGAAGCTGCTGAGAGCACTGCCAAAGTCCTGGAACCCTCTGACCACAGCTATTCGTGAATCAAGAAATCTCAATGAAACCACTTTTGATGAGATTTGTGGATCTCTACTCACTCATGAGGTAGAACTGAAAAGCTGTGATGATGATGAGAAGAGAAAGGCTGTTGAAAAGAAAAGAGGTCTAGCCTTGAAGGTCTCTGCTCTTGAAGAGGAAATCAAAAGCATGGCCATTGATGACTATGATGAAGAGACCGCTCTCTTCACTAGGAGATACAAAAAACTCCTTGGCAGAAGAAATCGTCTCTACAAGAAGAACTTCAAGAAGGATAAATTCAAGGGTGAAGCCAAACAGACCCTTGTGATCTGCTACGGTTGTAGAAAAGCAGGACACATAAAGCCTGAATGTCCATTGAACAACAACGAAAATCAAAAGAAGGACAAGAAGAAAAAGAAGAAATCAATGATGGCTGGAACTTGGTATGACAGTGACACTTCTTCATCAGAAACCAGTGATGCTGAAGAAGACATCAAAGCCAACCTATGTCTCATGGCCAAAGAAAATGAAACTAAGGTGCTGATTTTGTTGTTTCTTTTGAAGAATTACAGTTTGAATTTGATAGTTTATATTATGACATTGAGAAATTGGCTGCTAGATATAAAACTCTTAAGAAAATGAATTCTAGTTTGATGAATAATTTGGACTATTTAAAGAAAGAACTAACAAGCATGTAGGAATCCAAGAACACTATTGAGGAAGCATTAAAGCATGCAACAGAGGAGAAAGATAAACTTGAGCATTAGTTAAATGAGCTCAAGAAAGTTAACAACAATGTCACTAAATCCTCTGGAAGCAATCACTTCAATGGTAATAGGAACCCAAGGAACTTTAGGCCAAGAGCAATGGTGTGCTATATCTGTGGCAGAAGAGGCCATCAATCTCCTGACTGTTATCAGAGAGATTGGAACCAACCTAAGATCAAAAAGATCTGTGTGCCTAAAGGAACTTATGTTGTTACTAACCACCAAGTGATGCGCCAAGGGCTTATCATGGTCTTGAAGAGCACAATAGAGCTAATGGAGATCATGCCTCGGATAAACTTGGAGATGTCTCGGATATTCAAGAAGCTGTTATGGTTGATCCCGGTTTAAAAGGAAGCATGGAGGAGCATAGAGAGGAAGCCATCGCACAAGACCGGCCATTGCATGGAGGGATTGCACATGACCGGCCATGGCATGGGCCAATTGCACAAGACCGGGCATAACCGGCCATTTGATCCTTTAGCCATTCCATTAGGTCCTATGATAAGGGCTCGAGCTAAAAGGTTCAAGGAAGCTTTATTGGGCTTGGTACAAACTCATCTTGAAGGTTTGCAGTCCATTGAAGATCAATTGGAGAGCATTGAAGACATCAAGCCAAGGAATATTCCCAACGATTCCAAGCTATGCACTTTACTTGAAATCGTTGAGCCTTGTTCTTACATTTTGTATAATTCGGCCAATTGGGCCTTTATTCTATCTTAGATTAGTTATTTATTTAGTATAGAGACATTGGGTTGGGCCTTGTTTAACTAAGTCCAATCCTTGCTTAATTAAGTTATGTATTTACTTTTCCTAGTAGGACAAGGTGTAAGTAATTTCCTTGTTCCTTCCTTTTTTGTGTAAACCACCCTTAAGGATTTAGGATTAGGGGGTTGCGTTATCTTGCCTATATAAAGGCACCATCCCCCTCTTGTAAACATAAGTTGAGTTGATTAATAAAGTTGAGGATTATTTTCCCAAATTGATTATCTTAGCTTCATTGTTCTAGTTTGAGCAAACTTAGGGTTCTTCAATCTTGTAGAGTCCTAGCAAACAATTAGATTGTGATTGCTTAATTGTTTGTGAATCTTGTGATCTTAAGTGTTCAATTGCAGGTCTAATTGAGAGCTTAAGGCCGACGAACGAAGAAGAAGACTAGGTTAGGTTTTATCGACTACTACAAGTCTAGAAGTTTTGGTGTTTCAAGTTGATCTTTGGCGGGTCTCAAAGGTGGATTTGAATCTAATACAACTAGATTCGTATCAATTGGTAATCAAAGCATAGGTTGTCATCTTCAATCGGTAAATCTATTCTTCTATTCATCATTCATCAAGTTTTCATCCATCAAAATTCAACTACACACTCATCACACCACCATCTTGAAAAATTCAAAAATTCAGAAACTTTGAAAATTCATAGCCTATTCATCTTAACTCTATTTGCTTTGAAATTTCAGATTTGAGTTCCTTATAACTAGTAGTTTTATCGAAAAATATAAAAAAAATTTAAAAAAAAATTTTGACCAGAAACTTGTGATTTTTGTCCTGGATTCGTTTGGGCTCGGAAAGCTGTGAAATTTGAGCTTTAAACTTCTTTTAGTGTGATCTTTCTGGAAAAAATATTGAAAAAAATAAAAAAACTCTGTGGTGTTATCGAATTTCGACATTAACTAGGGTTTAGTTTGGGAAATTTGGGGATTAGGGTTTTCTTTGTGCAATTGATTCAATTGGTTGCAATTAGCCCTAATTGATTGGTGATTGAGATTCTTGGGTTGCTTTTGCTGTGAATTGAGATTTAATTTGAAGAATTTCAGGTTACAAACCCTATTGGAGACAAGTGGTACAAAATTGGATTTAAGTGGTACTAGGGTTTTCTAATTGATTGAATTGTTTGATTTGTGCTTGAATTGAATTTTTGTGCAGCAAGTTTGGAGAAGGAATTCGTCATCAAGAGCCTGCATAAGTGGTTTGGTTTTGGTTTAAGATCACTTTCCTTTGATTCATAAAAATTTTGCTACTAATTGTTTGTTCCTCAAGTAGGTCACGGGAAGAAAGGGGTCTCTAGGAGTTGCACTTATTAGGCCTATTGAAAGCTAGTAAAAGGCATAATCTTGTGAGATCATTGATCGGACCAAAATTATGCATCTTTTTATGGTCATTTTCCTATGCTTTTAGGGTATTTATGCTTGATTATGCCTTATATTTGGTATATTTGTGTTTATAGGTGTTAAAGTGAAGAAAAGTGCAAAATCACCATTTTTGTATCTTTTTGGAGCCTTTTTGGATGATTATTTACACAAATATTTTCCAAGGACAATTTGGATGAAGAATGGAGCTAATATGTTCGTGATTGAAGAGCTTGAAGAGTCAATTTTATTATCATAAGATTGATTTTCAAGAGTTTGAAGCAAGGAGCAAAGTTGAATTTCAAGGCAAGAAAACATGTCAAGATGTGTCAAAGCACTGGAGTACATGGGTCGTGAGGCAAACCACATGGGGCGCCAAGCATAGCACATGGGCGCCCAGCGCTAGTCGAGACATGCCACCAGCAAGCACATGGGCGCTGGCGACATGGGGGCTGAGAGCAACGCCCTGGGCGCACAGGCCATCCACATCGGCGCCCAGTGGGAGTCGGGGGTCATGCCATGCGCGCGCCACCCAGCAGCAATGCGTGTCTTCACCTTGAAGCTTCTTCACTTGTTTCCAGATTTGGCGACCTTTCTGTATTTTGGCGATAATTTTTGATTCAGAGCTCCGTTTGAGGCGTATGAGTAGCCGTTGGGAAGCTAACTCCAAAATCTACAACTTTCGTGTTTTGGTCGAAACCCAGTTCGAACGTTTTCATGGACAAAAATGCCCCTGAAGTCAGCGGACAGAAACTGTCATGGGCCTTTTATGCGGGATTGATCCAATTAAGCCCAAATTCTTATTTGGACTAGCTTGAAGACTTGGAGAGCAGCCCAGCACGTCCTTAGGGTTTGTTTAAGCTCTAAATTAGCCCTAAGCCACCTCTATAAATACCCTCTTAAGTCTAGAACCCTAGAGGAACCTCTCATAATACTCTTCTACATAATTTGCCCTAGTTTTTAGGTTTTGCGCCGTCAAGGAGAGGGAGGAGGCAGCTGGCCTCCTAGTATTGTAAGTCTCTCATGGATTGCTTGCAATCCATGAGTAGCTAAACCTTTTATACTTCTTTTCCTTAGGTACTTTTGATCAATGAATTATTGGTGAGACTTTTGTTCTTAATAATTTGAGCTTTTTCTGTTTAAATACGTTTCTTATCTCTATGCTTCATCTTATGTGTTCATACTTTGATTGATTTGGTGTACAACATATCTTGAGATTTATGAATGCTATAGTTAGATTCAAGTAGCTTAAGTCAAGCTAAAATTGGTCCAAGTAACAATTGTAATTCTAGGAGTCCTAGGTTCAATGGGATATCAAACCTTGTCGAAATCTTTAGGCCGAGATGGAAATTGACGTAGGCAAGTTTGGTGTTGATTTATCATGAACGTGGATTAATAAAACTTAATGCTTGTTATATGAAGGGCTGAAACCATAGATTATAACATTTGAGGTTAATTGTCAGCGAGATGCAGGTTAATCTTATTAGCATGTTGGAATTAGCATTACGTCTATTCCTATATCAATTATTAATGGTAGTTGTTTAAGATGTTAAGAGGATTACATTGTTTCAATGAAAGTTGATGTCTACGTCTTAGGCTATATACCGATTTGGAGTAATTTATGATTCTTAATTGATTGCAATTTAAGCCAAATTTATGTTTAGTGTCCATGATCCATGATTCACTTGATCAAAGTAGTTGCCTAAAGGAGAAGAAGTATGCTTTTACTCATTGCTTTTCTCAAACTCTCTATTTTAAATCTTTAGTTTAGATTTCTTTTTAATTGTTTTCTAGTTTAACTAATCTATTTTGAAAAATCCAAAAATATCTTTTCTAGGTTAGAATTTCTTTTGTAAGATTTAAATTGGATTTGTACCTTCCCTGTGGATTCGACCCCTACATGCCCTAGCTAAGTAGTTTATCTATTTGTTAATTGGTTTGTGGGGAATTTATCTTGTGATTTGATCAACGACTGATCACAATTTTGGCGCCGTTGCCGGGGAAGGTTACGTAATTGAAGGCGAATTATTACTTGAGAATTTCTTACCTTTATCTTTTAATTTTTCGTTATTTTTCTTTTCAATTTTTAGTTTAGTTAATTTTTCCTTACTTTTTATTTTTCCAAGTTATTTGTTATTGTTGGATTCTTTGTTTAAGTTCTTTCTAGGTGTTGTATGCCAAATACAAGGAGTAGTGGTACCAAGGACTTAGAATTCAATTCTGAGCCTGAACGTACACTCTTTGCACTAAGGAAGGAGAATTTGTTTCGAGAGCAAGGAGGAGATTCGTCAACACCAAGTTCTCAAGCTAGCTCTCCACGTTCCACCACTTCTTCTTCAAGTTTGGAATCACAATCCCCAAGAGAAAACATGGCCGAAGAAAACAACAACAATAGGACTTTGAGGGAACTTGCTGCCCCAAATGTGACTACACAGCGCTTAGCAATTCAATATCCAAGCAATGAAGAAAATTTTGAGATCAAGTCTGGATTCATTCATTTATTGCCAAAATTTCATGGTATGCCTGGAGAAGATCCACATCGACATCTCACAGATTTTCAAATTGTTTGTTCATCCATGAAGATGCAAGGTATCTCTGAGGAGCAATTCAAACTTAGAACTTTTCCTTTTACCCTTATGGATCGTGCAAAGGATTGGTTGTACTACATGCCTAGTGGTTCAATCATTTCTTGGACGAGCCTTAAGAAGTTGTTTTTGGAAAAATTCTTTCCTGTTCATAAAGCCTCAAGCATTCGAAAGGAGATAAGTGGAATTAAGCAATCCCAAGGCGAGACTATGTACGAGTTTTGGGAACGTTTCAAGAGGTTGTGCTCAAGTTGTCCAAATCATCAAATTCCTCAACAATTGCTTATTCAGTATTTCTATGAAGGTTTACTCCCATTTGATAGATCTTCCATAGATTCTGCAAGTGGAGGGGCTTTCATCGACAAGACTCCCACCAATGCTTGGACTTTGATCGAGAACATGGCCGCCAACACACAACAATTTGGTACTCGAGAGAATTGTGCACAAAGAGATGGAAACATTAGGAAGATCAATGAAGTCTCAACCCATTCCTCTACATTGGAGAAATGAATTGAAGAAGCGAATCAACAAATCGCTTTGCTCACTGATTTGGTCAAATCGAACTTATCAAGTGTTCAAAGGGTTTGTGGGATTTGTTCCTTAGGACATCACACGGATAAGTGCCCTACTTTGGTCAAAGATGATGTGGAAGAAGTCAATGCTTTAGGAATGCAAGAGGGATTTCAAAGGAAACAAGAGCCATTTCCAAGAAGCTACAATTCTTATGGGAACCAAGGTGCTTACCAAGCAAGGCCAAACAATTATCCAGGGCAATCTTCACACTATTATGAGGGAATGCAACAAATGAGAGAGATCATGGAGATCATCAAGAAGCAATTAGGTCAATTGGCAAGTGATGTGAGTGAGCTCAAAGCACAAGGCCAAAACAAGATCCCATCTCAATCAAAAGTGCCCCCTAAGGAAAATGTGAATGCTATTACCTTGAGAAGTGGAAAGGAGTTGGAAGAACCATATCCAACTAAGTCTACAATGGATGAAGGGACAAGCAAGAATGAAGAAGAATTGCATGTGCTAGCGAAGGAGATCAAGATTGAAGATGATGAACCCATTATTCTCGAATTTGTCAAGGATAATGGAGAAGCCAAGGAAACTTCTGTGGTCAAGCCCAAATTGGATTCAAAGAAGGAACCTTTTCCAACCAAGTCAAGGAAATCAATGAAAGAAGGTGAAGATCAAGACATCTTGGATATTTTTCGAAAGGTCGAGGTCAACATCCCACTTCTTGATGCAATTCAACAAGTACCAAGGTATGCAAGGCTTCTTAAGCAATTGTGTACAAGCAAGAAAAGGTTGCAAGGTAAGTTGAATGTTTGAGCAACAGTTTCTGCTGTTTTGCAAAGACATTTACCCCCAAAGTGCAAGGATCCTGATATGTTTTCAATTACTTGTTCAATTGGAAATACTATCATTGATAATGCTATGCTTGACTTAGGAGCATCTTTAAATGTTATGCCTTATTCTTTCTATCAAACTTTAAAAATTGGTCCTTTAAAATACACTGATGTTGTTCTTCAATTGGCCGATGGATCTTTGGTACATCCCAAAGGTGTGCTAGAGAACATTTTGATTAAAGTGCAACATTTAATTTTTCCTATTGACATTTTTGTTATGGAAATGGAAGGAGAAATTACAAAGGATCAATGCCCTCTTTTATTAGGAAGGCCTTTCCTAAGGACTTCTCACACCAAAATCGATGTTTTTGATGGCTTATTGACGATGGAGTTTGATGGTGATGTAATTCATCCCAAAATTTCATCAAATTCATCTTTGAAAACTAATGATTTTGTTTGTGTAGTGGAAAAGTGGGTAAAGAAAGAGTTAGGTACAACATCTTCAACCATGACAAGTGAGCAACTTTCAAAGGGGAGGCAAAGGATTACAACTTTTCGACAACGCAAAGATGAGAATTTCCACCTAGCTTGGGAGAGATCCAAGACACTTTGTGCCGATTGCCCTCAACATGGCATTTCACAACAAGTTTTGATCGAGTGCTTCTATCAAGGATTAGAAGTCGACGATCAACTTCTTGTGGATAGCATCAACAACATACCCTTGTTCGATAGGACTGTGAAGGACGCATATGAAGCATTGTAAGAGTTGACTCAAGCAATTGCACCTCCAAGTTGGATCAAGAAGAAAAAAAAAGAGAAGCTTGGAGAAAGAGGCAAAGTTTCCAACAACACGCGTGAAGATATCAACAAGGAATTGAAGGAAGCTCGAGAGAAGTTACTCAAAATTGATAGAGCCATAATTGAACTTTTCAAAGCCATGAGTGACACTCTCAACATCACCGTGGAACTTTTGAAGGAGCACACTCAACGTTCCTTCACCAAAGGAGAATAGTCCACGAGGATGTCTAGCCAAAGACATTAAATGAAGGCGCTAATTGGGAGGCAACCCAATACACTAACATCTATCTTTTTCTTTTGAATTTTCTTTTTCTTAGTTATAGGTCATTTTGCATTTTCAATCCAAGGG
Source organism: Corchorus capsularis (assembly GCA_001974805.1). NCBI lineage: Eukaryota > Viridiplantae > Streptophyta > Magnoliopsida > Malvales > Malvaceae > Corchorus > Corchorus capsularis. The sequence goes on along the minus strand of AWWV01013159.1, from coordinate 3,407 downwards.
AATCAATCACGCAATGGAGACAAGGAAAGGAAGCACACATCAAGAGCATTGGAGCTTACACTTTGCATAAATAGAGAAGCTTTCTTGAACTTTAATCTCATTTAATTTCCTATCTTTGATTGATGATTGATGCATATCAATTAATCTTCTTGAATTGAATGTTTTTCCATGCATATTATCATTGTATAATTATCTCATGCATCTCATCCATATAGACTCTTAAGTGATAAGAACATAAGGTCAATCTTTTGATGGTTATCAAGTGGAACTTTTGGTGAAAATCAAGTGTTTTCGGATTGAAGAAATATGGAATATGGTAAGATTTTTGGTAGCAATTTTAGTTGAAGTTGGAGTTGAGTTTGGTAGCAAAAAAATTGAAATTTGGAAGCAAAGGGACCAAGCCCGATCCCAGCTGGGGCCCCATGCCGCAAGCCTGGGCACCCAGCTGGAAAGCCCAAGCACCCAGCCGCAAGGGCCTGTGCTGGAGGCCGACTCAGGGTGGGCGCCCAGGTGCTTTGCCTGAGCACCCAGCCCGATGGCTTGAGCACCCATGCCATGCCGATGTCACCCAACTCACCTACACCCATCACCCATCTCAAATACTATAAATACCACCTAACACCCACTTCAAATCCTTCAACACCCATCGTCATCCAAAACCCACTTAATTTTCGACTTTCTTGCCTACATTCACATATTCACTCACTTTAATTTTCAAATTTTACTACTTCATCACTTACAAATCATATCTTTCATCTTTTTATCACCTTAAACACTTACTGATCGAGCCAAAATTATGCATATTTTTATAGCTATTTTCCATACTTTTTGCCATTTTTATATGTATTTTCACCCTAATTTGCTAGTATTTGTGTTTTTAGGTCCTTAAGATAAGAAAAGTGAAAACTTATTGTTTTTCACTCTTTTTGGAGCTATTTTGGTGACTTTGTATTCAATTATGGAGTTAGCCATTTGGAATGAAGATTTGGAGACGCGAAGTTCGTGTTTGAAGATTATTTGAAGATATTTTGAAGAATTGAAGACAATTGAAGAATTATTTCAAGAAGCAAGAATTGAAGATTTGGAGCTTATTTGCAAAGGATTGAAGCCAAGACCAGAAGAAACCCTGAAGTTGAGGATTTTTGGATTATTATATGGGAATATACTCAACCCATATAAACCTATAATTGGAGTTAAAATCCCAATTTGTAGGCCTAATATCCAAAAGAATATCCAAATCCCGCAATAATCCCACAGATTTGTGATATAAGCCCAGTTTCAGCGCAGTCTTGGTAGAAAGGCCATAACTTTCTGCTCAGATGTCCGTTTTAAGCCCATGAGTGGCCGTTGGAATGCTAACTCCGAGCTCTACAACTTTCTTTTGAAGTGCAAAGCCCAGATCTGCCATCTTCAAACCCGAATATCAAGTCTAAATTTCTGCAGAAATCCAGAAAATTCCAAAATCCTATTTTGACTTGGATTCTACTCTAGGAAGGCTCTAGACAAAATTTGAAGATTACTCTAAGCCTAGAACGTCCTAGCCTCTTTTCCTAAGTCTAATAGGAGTCTTTAGGTTATTCCTCCACTATAAATAGCCACCTCCTGTAACACAAATCACACATATACAATATACACAATTCTCTTTCATCTTTTTCTTAGAAAATGTTATAGTTTTTCTCTAGTTTTAGGGCAAGGGTGCCGCACCTCTCTCTTTGCATAGAGAGGGGCGGCAAGCCTAGGAGATTTCAAGAAGAGTATTTTGCCTTCAAGTTTTGTAAGTTTTCTTAAGCCTCTCATGGATTTATCCATGAGTAGCTAAACCCTTAATACTTCTAATCCTTTGGTGAATTCGATCAATTGATTATGGTGAGATTTCTATACTTATAGTTTTGTGTTAAGTTCTTGATGATAGTAGGCAAAACTCTGTTTTATTTTATGATCTTGATAGTTATTGATTTGGATGGCCACTGATGAAGTAATTGGATGGATCTATGGCTAGATCAAGCTTAGAATTAATCACTCAAGTTTGATTGTTTGTAGCAAATCGGGTTTGTTTAATCGCTGCCTGATGGGCGTTTGTCTATCGGAGGGCGAGAAATTTCTCTTCGTATGGTTCTACTTGTAGGCATGTGTGTAAAATTAATTGTTCTTAATGCTTTGTTCTCAAGCGATCTTTAAGCCCTAAGAAAGTAATCGATTGCTGAAGGAATAAAAGGGATAACTGCAGCTTTAATCGGCCTCTTATCTAATATACATGTTGGGAAACCTATACCAGTTGTCAGTCAAGAATAAGATGCTTAATTCACCTTTTAAATCAATGATCCATTGTTAATCTGATTGATTCATACCATCGGAGAAGAAGTATGCTTTTTAATTATTGTCTACTTTATAATTGCTATAGATTTAGATTTAGATTTAGAATTATATTTATATTTAATTTACTTTGCTTAGTTTTTAGTTTAATTGTCTTTCTTTTAATTGATTTCTTTTTAATCCCCTATTCCTGTTTAAAACTAATTTTTGGAAAAGATTTGTTCTTGGGAATAAAAGTTCTTCACCCTTCTCTGTGGGATCGACCCCTGCTTGCCCTATCTACTTTAGTTAGGTTTTGTGGGGATTATTTTATGATTGCTGACGACACGATCACTTACCCATTTGAACATTCAACACTTTTTCCATCAAATCCATCAAATTTTCAAATTTTCAATTTTTGGGAAAGTGGTTGTTTTCTTTGGATTCTTGTTTTGAGTGATTAGAAAGGAGATAAGAGATAATTTGGAAGTTGATTGGAGCATTTTAGAGCATTGGGGAGTGCTACATCGGATTTCAAAGAAAGATTTTTCAAGAAACCCTACAAGATAACTTAGTGCCCACCAAGTGTTCGAGAAAATGTCGAGAAGAGTGAGAGCAAGAGCATCAACATCTCAAGCCACACCAATTGAGGAGGAAACCACCATACAACCTTACCTTAGTGTGCCGCCACCCATATTTGTTGATAATGAATGTCAAGAGTGGTATGAAGCAAGGTATAACAACTCTTTCATTATAGAAAAAGTGCTTCCAACTAATATTGATCAAGAACTTGGAGTTAGTCAATTATTTGTCAATAGAGGTTGGTGATCACTTCTTCAAGTAGATGGAAACTACTATCCCAATTTGGTGAAACAATTTTATGCCAACATGGACAAGGAGCGTGATGGTTATTCCTACACCATCAACACAATGGTCAAAGGTAAGTACATTGTAGTTGATGAGGAATATCTATGCCGTTTACTTGATTTGAACAATGAGGGTAGTATGTTCTATTTTTACTTTTTGTTAGTGGATGAGCTAAAGGACCGCCACTGGGAGCACATGGAAAAGGGATGGTGCTTTAAGGAGGGTTTGACATTCCTCTTGGTATGGAT
>AWWV01013158.1:0-14914 GCA_001974805.1 Corchorus capsularis | reverse complement strand
TTTTTGGGAAAGTGGTTGTTTTCTTTGGATTCTTGTTTTGAGTGATTAGAAAGGAGATAAGAGATAATTTGGAAGTTGATTGGAGCATTTTAGAGCATTGGGGAGTGCTACATCGGATTTCAAAGAAAGATTTTTCAAGAAACCCTACAAGATAACTTAGTGCCCACCAAGTGTTCGAGAAAATGTCGAGAAGAGTGAGAGCAAGAGCATCAACATCTCAAGCCACACCAATTGAGGAGGAAACCACCATACAACCTTACCTTAGTGTGCCGCCACCCATATTTGTTGATAATGAATGTCAAGAGTGGTATGAAGCAAGGTATAACAACTCTTTCATTATAGAAAAAGTGCTTCCAACTAATATTGATCAAGAACTTGGAGTTAGTCAATTATTTGTCAATAGAGGTTGGTGATCACTTCTTCAAGTAGATGGAAACTACTATCCCAATTTGGTGAAACAATTTTATGCCAACATGGACAAGGAGCGTGATGGTTATTCCTACACCATCAACACAATGGTCAAAGGTAAGTACATTGTAGTTGATGAGGAATATCTATGCCGTTTACTTGATTTGAACAATGAGGGTAGTATGTTCTATTTTACTTTTGTTAGTGGAGAGCAAAGGACCGCCACTGGGAGCACATGGAAAAGGGATGGTGCTTTAAGGAGGTTTGACATTCCTCTTGGTATGGATAACCAAGGGAGTAGAGAGGTAAGAGTCAAGTACATGGAACCAAGGGATAGACTTGTGTGTTACTTATTACATCATAATGTCATTCCTAGGAGTAGTAACAAGCATAAGCTTCGCATTGAAGACTTCGATGTTGTAGACAAGCTTTGCCATGGATTAGGTCATTGTAATGGAATACCAATGGCTAGGTTGTTACTCTCAAGGATGTGGGAAGTAGTTCACTCTTCACATGAAGATAAGGCATTTGTTTTTCCATTGTTGATTAGCAAGATTTTGGTCAATGAAGAAATTGAAGTCGATTGTGAGTATTGCTTCAACAATGAAGACAATGTTATTAATGTGAATTATTTAAGTCATTTGGGTATAAGGAGTAGAGTTGTTGCCAATGAGATACATTGGTACAATGTGCAAAGAAGGACTTATGCACAAGGACTTGAACAATCACAAGGGACAAGACAACTATCCTTGGAAGTTGATGAAGAAAATTTCCAAGAGCTTCCTTTGAGAGAATTTCAACAACTTATGGTTCGAGAGATGAGACAACATAGGAGTGAGATGAGAGCTTACATGGAGAGAATGGAGGATACCCTACTGATCGTGTCGTCTATGACCATAAAAATAATCCCTACAATTAACTAACTAGAATAGCTAGGGCAAGTAGGGGTCGAATCCCACAAAGAAGGTTTATGTGATGAACGATACAAAGAAAGAAAGATCTTTTCCAAAAATCGATTAGAAAACAGGGTAAAGATGTGGGTAAAATAAACAATGATATCACTAATCCCCTAAAAATAATTAAACTAAAAATCAAAACAAAGTAAATTAAATCTAAATCTAAATCTAAATCTAAAGCAAATTAATAAAGCAAACAATAATTATAAAGCATACTTCTTCTCCAGTGGTATGATTCAATCAGATTAACTATGGATCCTCGATTTAAAAGGTGAATTGAGCATCTTATTCTTGACTGACAACTGATATAGGTTTCCCAACATGTATTTTAGATAAGAGGCCGATTAAAGCTGCAGTTATCCCTTTTATTCCTTCAGCAATCGATTACTTTCTTAGGGCTTAAAGATCACTTGAGAACAAAGCATTATGATTAATTAATTTTACACACATGCCTACAAAGTAGAACCATACGAAGAGAAATTTCTCGCCCTCTGATAGACAAATACCCATTAAGCAGTGATTAAACAAACCTAATTTGCTACATACAATCAAACTTGAGTGATTAATTCTAAGCTTGATCTAGCCATAGACCTTCCTCTTACATCGTTAGTGGCCAAATAACTCAAATAAGATTCAGAATCATAAAATTATTCTAGGGTTTTGACTACTATCATCAAGAACTTAACACAAAATTATAAGTATAGAAATCTCACCATAATTAATTGATTGAATTCACCAAAGGATTAGAAGTATTAAGGATTTAGCTACTCATGGACTTAGGAAACTCCATGAGAGGCATAAGAATACTTACAGAACTAAGGAGGAACGATTTCTCCCCCTTGAAACCCTAGGGACGTCGCACCCCTCTATGGCTAGAGAGGGTGTCGACTTCTCCCTCTTCTAAAACTAAAGAAAACCTAAAAACTAAAGAAAGGTAGAAAAAGAGAATTATCTAAATCTATGATGTGTAAAGTTGTGTAGTGTGTGTGATTTGTGATACAGGAGGTGGCTATTTATAGTGGAGGAATAGGGTAGGACGGTTTAGCCATGACTTGGACTCCAAGTTGGATTAGGTGTCATCCTAGAGTAGAATCCAAGTTAGATAAGGACTCTAGAATTTTCTGAAATTGTGCAGGAACTTCGACGTCAAATTCGGGCTTGAAGATAACAGATATGGGCTTTGCACTTCAAAAGAAAGTTGTAGATCTCGGAGTTAGCTTTCCAACGGCTACTCATGGGCTTAAAACGGATATCTGAGCAGAAAGTTATGGCCTTTCTACAAAGACTACGCTGAAACCGGGCTTATATCGCAAATCTGCGGGATTATTGCGGGATTTTGATATTCTTTTGGATATTAGGCCTACAAATTGGGATTTTAACTCCAATTATAGGTTTATATGGGCTAAGTATATTCCCATATAAATAATCCAAAAATCCTCAACTTCAGGGCTTCTTCTGGACTTGGCTTCAATTCTTTGCAAATAAGCTCCAAATCTTCAATTTTTACTTCTTGAAATAATTCTTCAAATGACTTCAAATCTTCAAAATATCTTCAATCACAAACTTCGCATCTTCAAATCTTTATTCCAAATGACTAAATCCATAGTTGAGTAAAAAGTCACTAAAATAGCTCCAAAAAGAGTGAAAAACAATAAGTTTTCACTTTTCTTGTCTTCAGGACCTAAAAACACAAATACTAACAAAATAGGGTAAAAACACATATAAAAGTGGTAAAAAGTATAGAAAAATAGCTATAAAAACATGCATAATTTGAGCTCAATCACCTACGTGATTCCATGGGTCAAAGGAGACCGAGGAGAGGCCATTGATTCTTATCCTTAGGATGTCATATGTTATGAACTCTTTTATGTTTTGCATTTTTATCATGTCATTGTATGCATTTGTATTTGTATTTGTATTTGTTCTATTTGGATCTTATGTAAGACTTATGTGTTTGAATGCTATGATTGATATGTTTAGATTAATTTGCTCAAAGATTGGATGCATACTTTCTAAGTGAATTAACTCTTGCATGTGTTCAATTAATTGGATTACCTCATTTATTATGATTTATTGCTAGTAGTAAGTTTGCTTGATTTATTAATTGTGTCGACACTTTCTTTCTAGATCAAGTCTTACTTGTGCACTTCATTTTTCCAAAAGTTTTCAAACCAACATGTTTTGAATTTTTTTGTCAAAATACTAGCACAACACACATTGAGGACAATGTGTCTTTTAAGTGTGGGGGGAAGAATTAGTCTATTTTCAAGATCCTATTTTTCTTTTCTATCTTATTGATTAGAGACAAATTTTTCAAAATTTTTGAAGAAAATAAAAAAATTGTTTTGTATCTCTATTAAATTTTGGTTTAATTTCCATGAGTATAGTCTTTTATAATATTAATTAGTTTGAATACATTGAAAATATTTTTCAAATTTTCTTATGTATAATTTCATTCTTAGATTGAGAAGTGTAATTAATAAGGTTTTTCATACCCAAAAATGGTTTGACAAGTGCATTACTTCTAGAACTTGTGTTGATTCTTCTGTACATTTATAGAAGTATGTCATGGATATGTCAAAGACTAAGTGTGGGGGTATGAAGGGTAGCTTAAATCTTTTAAAAGAAGTGTTTTCATGTTAAGAGGAGAAGATATATTTTCTTGCTAAAAAAAATATAAAAAAAAATTAATTAATCCATTGTTGTCACTCTTTTCTTTAACAAAAGGAGTTAGTAACCCTTGGAAAGAGGATAAGAGGCATGGAAAGCGGAAATATTGTCCCTCTTGTAAAAATGAGTGTTAGTAACCTCAAATAAAGGGAGCTAGTAGCCCCAATTCATGGACACTTCTAAGGTTAGTAACCTTGCTTAGAAATTTTGGGCTATTTCTTTTAAAACCCATCTTAGTTTTTGAATAATATCCATGATATTACTTTCTCTTTGGAGATTGATGAAAATGCAAGCTTATGGTAAGTTTTCCTTGTCAAATTTATCCAAGGTATGTTGATCTTAGAACTTACATTATTGATTGGAGTGATTTTGTGCATAGTTGATTTGAATTTTATGGTCTTTGTATTTTTACTAACTTGTATTGCAATTGACTAGAAAATATAGAGAGGAGATTAAGGTTAACAAACAAGTTTTAGTTTCTCTTTCTTTGGGCAGGTACGCTGATAAGGTGCTATGTGATGTGCTACCAATGCAAGCATGCCATCTCTTACTTGGTCGACCATGGCAATATGACAACAAGGTCCATCATGATGGTGAGACAAATAAGTATTCCTTTATGTGTGGTAAGCGTCCTATTACTTTGATTCCTTTATCACCTCAAGAAGCTTTAAAAGATCAAATAAAAGTGAGGGATGAATTTGCTAAATTGGAATCTGAATTTAGGACTAAAGAAAAGGGTAAGCTTGTTAGTACTAGTATGAATTGTGTTGAAAGTAAATCTGATTTGGTTGATAAGCATGCTAGTTCTAAGAAAGTTAATAAGGAGTGTATGTGAGCTACTAAGAGTGAGATTAAAGAAGCTTTGAATGATAATTCTGTTTTGATCTTGCTTTTGTTTAAATATACACTTGTGAGCACTAACCACTTGGAAAAAGAGCTTCCAAGCAACATTGTTTCTCTTTTAAGTGATTATGTAGATGTGTTTCCTGAGGAGATTCCTAGTGGTTTACCACCAATTAGGGGGATTGAACATCAAATTGACTTCATCCCTGGGGCGCAAATACCTAATAAGCTAGCTTATAGGACAAATCCGGAAGAAACAAAGGAATTGGAGAAAAAAGTTGGTGAGCTACTTCAAAAAGGGTTTGTGCATGAAAGCCTTTCTCCATGTGCAGTTCCTGTTTTGCTTGTTCATAAGAAGGATGGAACTTGGAGAATGTGTGTTGATTGTAGGGCAATAAACAAAATAATGGTAAAGTATCGTCGCCCTATTCCTAGATTAGATGATATGCTTGATGAATTGCATGGTGCTTGCTTATTTTCAAAGATTGATTTAAAGAGTGGCTATCATCAAATTCGCATGAAAGAGGGTGATGATAGGAAAACTGTCTTTAAAACTAAGTTATGGTTGTATGAATGGTTAGTTATGCCTTTTGGATTGACTAATGCACCTAGTACATTCATGCTATTAATGAATCATGTTTTAAGAGCTTTTATTGGCAAGTTTGTTGTTGTTTATTTTGATGATATACTTGTGTGTAGCCGAAACCTAGATGAGCATGTTAAGCATCTAAGATGTGTGTTAGATGTACTTAGGGTTGAGAAATTATATGCTAACCTTAAGAAGTGCACCTTTTGCACAAACAAGCTTGTTTTTCTTGGTTTTGTGGTGTCATCGCAAGGTATAGAGGTTGATGAGGAGAAGATCAAAGCAATCAAAGATTGGCAAACTCCCACCAACGTTGGTCAAGTGAGATCTTTTCATGGACTAGCCGGATTCTATAGGAGGTTTGTTAAGGACTTTAGCACCTTAGCCGCACCTATTACTAGTGTGATGAAGAAGAATGCACCATTCAAGTGGGGAAAAGAACAACAAGAAGCGTTTGAGACCTTGAAGGAAAAATTAACTAATTCTCCTTTGCTTGTTTTACTTAACTTTAACAATACTTTTGAGATTGAATGTGATGCATCAGGGGTTGGAATTGGAGCTGTTTTAATGCAAGGTGGGAAGCCCGTCGCATATTTTAGTGAGAAATTGAATGGGGTTGCATTGAATTATCCAACCTATGACAAAGAGTTGTATGCTCCTGTGAGGGCGTTGCAAACTTGACAACACTATCTATGGCCTAAGGAATTTGTGATTCATATGGATCATGAGAGCTTGAAGTATTTAAAAGGCCAACAAAAGTTGAACAAGAGACATGCTAAGTGGAGCGAGTTCATAGAGAGTTTTCCTTATGTTGTGCGATACAAACAAGGTAAGGAGAATGTTGTAGCCGATGCTTTATCAAGGAGGTATGTCTTACTTTCCATGCTTGATTCTAAGTTTCTTGGTTTTGAGTATATTAAGGAATTATATGCTAGTGATGTTTATTTTAGTGAAATCTTTAAAGCATGTGAAAATTCTGGATTTGGAAAGTATTATAAGCATGATGGATTTTTGTTTAAGGAATCTAGATTGTGTGTGCCTTCTTGTTCTTTGCGCATCTTGCTCATGATGGAATCGCATGAAGGGAGTTTAATGGGTCACTTTGGAGTTGATAGAACATATGAAATATTGCATGAACACTTCTTTTGGCCTAAGATGCGACATGATGTAGGAAAGTATGCTGCTAGTTGCATTGTATGTTTACAAGCTAAATCTACATCTAAACCTCATGGATTGTATACTCCTTTGCCTATTCCTCATGAACCTTGGACTCATATTAGTATGGACTTTGTGTTAGGTTTACCTCGTTCTAGGAGAGGTAAAGATTCTATCTTTGTGGTTGTTGATAGGTTTTCTAAGATGGCACACTTCATTGCATGCACTAAAACAGATGATGCCATTAATGTAGCTAATTTGTTCTTTAAGGAGATTGTTAGATTACATGGAATGCCTAGGACGATTGTAAGTGATAGAGATGCTAAGTTCTTAAGTCACTTTTGGAGAACTTTTTGGGCTAAGTTAGGTACTAAGTTGTTATTTTCAACTACTTGTCATCCTCAAACCGATGGTCAAACGGAAGTAGTTAATAGGACTTAGTCTACCTTGCTTAGGGCATTAATTAAGGAAAACTTAAGAACTTGGGAGGATTGTCTACCTCATGTTGAATTGGCATACAATAGAAGCATACATAGCACTACTGGACATTCACCTTTTGAAACTGTGTATGGCTTTAATCCTTTAACCCCATTGGATTTGTTGAGTTTACCTTTGAGTGTGAAAGTCGACATGGATGGACAAAGGAAGGCCGATTATGTTAGGGAACTTCATGCTAGGGTTCGAGCTCAAATTGAGAAGAAAACACAACACTACATGAAGGTTGCTAACAAGGGGCGCAAAGAAATCATCTTTGAACATGGAGATTAGGTTTGGTTGCATCTAAGGAAGGAAAGGTTCCCTGAAAAGAGAAAGTCTAAGCTCTTACCTCGTGGAGATGGTCCACTCCAAGTCTTGGAGAGGATCAACAACAATGCCTACAAGTTAGATCTTCCAAGTGAATTGTTGGTCCCGTATGAGTTGCTAGAGGGGGGGTGAATAGTAGACTTTTGAAACTTTGAAGAACTTACTAACTCTTGTGCAAAACAGAAAGTTAGTGCGACCAATATATATGACAAAATTAGTGGGAACAAAAGAAAACAGAACAATACTGCGACTGATTCAGATATGCAGAACAGATAAAGGAACAAGTGCAATATAGAAACAGATAAATAGCAGAGAGATTAAGGGATAGACGATGGCATGCAATGAAAGCTTTAATGCAGAGTAACTAAAAGGGATTAGAGATATCTTATCAGTGCATAGTGATTTATAGAGGTTCGGTCCTCCTGACCTACGTCCTCTACCTTGGTTCCCCACCAAGGATTTCAACCAATCCACTAATCCGATGTAGTTACGTCGACCAAGCTTTCCCCAAGCTCAACCAAGTGCTCCCTGCACTGATCAAAAACCTAAGCTTTCCCCAAGCTTAGAACAAGTGCTCCCCGCACTGTTTACAATCAAGGATATAGTTTGAAGAGTGTGTAGAGTGATCCTAGATGATCTAGATACACTGAGTAGGTTCAAGGTTAAATTCAGGCAAGATTTACAATGAATAGAGTTTGCAGTGATCTTGCAAAATACCAAGCAATATGAAAAAGTTGAGTGTAGCTTCTTGGTTGATAAAATTTGTTTCTTTTCCATCCTCTTGAGTCCTTATATAATCAGATCTGCTTCCAACGGTCTTTTCCACATTAAAAGAAAATCCCTCAATTCTGTCAATTTGTTTCCTTAAATACTTAGATTTGCTTCCAATGATCATATTTTTTATCAATTCCAAATCCTTCAAATCTGTCAATTCATGGCGTTTAAAGTTCCATTTGAATTATAGCCGTTGTAGTTGACTTTATCTATCGTTTGGTAAGATCTGACTTGCTGTTGATTTCTAGTAGTCCCACAAAAGTGATGCTCCTTATTGTTGGCACTAATCCTTGCTTCTGGCATTAGTCTCACTAAAGTTATCTTCCACCTTGTTGGCACTAATACTTCCTTTTGCTGAATACCTTATTTACAGTAACTTGTAGCTTCTGCTTCTGCCTTGATGTGCTGAGCTAAGTCTTCACCAATTCTTCTTGACTTGAGCTTTCCATAAAGGCTTTAATCATAGTATGCTTCCTCTGTGCTAATGAGCTTCATGTGAATTGGTTTGGCCATAACCATACATTAAGTATACCGCTCAATTAAACACTGCACACTAGATAGCTTGATTAGTCACACTAAATAGAATGTTTTGTTATCATCAAAAACACATGGAGTCAACAATCTCCCCCTTTTTTGATGATGACAAAACACCCCTTGAATTGAAGTGTTGTGACATGAATAAAAGATATAAACATTTAAAGATTTTTACCAAGCTCCCCCTGAGTGTATGCACTAGTTGCTTCAAGCAACTATTATGAGCAATAGAGCTTCAGAGCATGTGAGATTGATCAGAGCAAAAATGTTAAAGCAGAAATAAAGGCATCAGAGCTAAAGAGAAATCAGAGCATTAGTTAAAATGAATCATCAGAGCAAATAAAGTTAACCAAGTGAGAGACAATATGATCAACCAGAAGTATCTATCTCAAAAGTAACAGACCAGAGCATGGAGTAAAGAGAGATAGAATATACTCAAGAATCAATTCTAATAGAGCAGTTAGTGGCATCAGAAAATATGATAATATTAGTTCCACTAATTGCTAGAGGGGGTTTGAGAAATATACTGATACCAATTGAAGTATTTGATACCAATCGTTGAAGTTTATGAAGCTCCCCCTTTGAGTAGTCAATTCTTCAACCCTTGTGACCCCATTCCGCATGTCATAAAGTTTCCTTTATGCCATGCTGGAAAACATGCTGAAAAGTAGTCTCCTTAAAACGCATGCATGTATTATTCTGACTAACTCAGGCAGCTACAATTCAATTCAAGCTCTTATTTTTCTCCCTCTTTTTGTCATAATCAACAAAAGGGTTTGAAAATTTTCTGCAAAACAAGGTTAGTAGCAGCAAATACAAGGTGCAATATCCCAGAATATAAGAGAAGTTCATAGATAAGCTCCATAGATAGCACCTACTAAGATAAGATAGAACCATTAGGCACATCTAGTGCCATTAAAGAAAGAGGGAGGAGAAAAGATATCCAAATATCCAAAGCAGACACAGGTGCCAAAAGTATTCAGAATGCAAATGTTATGCTAAACAAAATATGCCAATGCAAATGTATGCAAGAATCCTAAGTTCTTCCTTCTATCTCGCATAAACTCTTTTTGATCAGAAAACTAGGTCCAGAGTCATCATGCTTTCTTTGATCTTTTGGACTGCTGTTTCTCTGAAGTAGTTTCATCAACATTTGCATGCTTCATTCTTGGTCGTTTCTTTTCTGGAGTAGTAGTGATACTGGCAACATCTTTTTTTTTTTGCTTGGAGTACTTGAACCATCTTTACTAGTGGAGTAGAAGCCTTAGCAGAGGTGACTTTCTTTTTGCCCTTTGAGGCTGTTGCAACTTCAGGAGCATCTTCCTCACTTTCATCAGCTTCATACTCACTACCAGATTTCTCTTCTTCAATCCTATCTTCCTCCTTTTCAGATTCATCTCCATCTTGATCATCTTCAGATTCTGCAGCAGCTTCTTCATCAACCTCTTCATCAGATTTTTCTTCTTCAGCAGCTCCTTCTTCTTCCTCTTTCTCACTTTCTTCTTTTTCTTCTTCATCAGAAACTTCCTGATTCTGTTCTTCTTCCTCATCAAATGCATCATTTTCTTCATCATTATCAGAGTCATTAAGATCTTCAGTAGTTTTAGTGGTAGCAACTTGTTTGGTCAGCACAACTGTGACTAGCTCAAAGAGATTAGTCATCATGCCAGTAATATCATTTTGAGCACTTTTGATCTCCTTAATTGCTTTCATTGTCTCTATATCTTTGGTGACAGTATAGATAAATCTTCCTTGAGTTAGATCAAAGAAGTGAGAGCAGGCTTGCTTGAAATCAGTGTGCTCGTGTGAGCGAGTGTCAAGATCTTTTCCTAACATGGCAATTATAATCCCATAGCCACAAATCATTTCTTTCTTCAATGCCATTTTCTTCATCTTGTTGATAATGATCTGAGCAAGATTAACTTTGATACCCTTCCAAATACAATAGAGAAGCCAGGCATCATCCTTTGATATACTCTTGACTACCCTTCTTAAACCAAAGACTGTTGCATATGAAGTGGTGTGCTAACTTGACATCCGACTTCAAAAGCTTTCTTTGACTTTCTTTGGATGGCATCTTTTCCTTCTTCCCACTGATAACTCTCCAAGCAGTGTTGTAATCAAAGTCTTTAGGTGGTTTTGTGTCACCCTCAGAGTATTCGATTTTTAGCAATTGACCAATATTCTCAGCAGTCGGCACAGCTTCTTGGCCACATATATGAACATATAGAGCATCATCTCCACCACTAGCCAGTTTATCAGTGATGATACAAGTGAGGAACTCTCTGACCATACTATCAGTAGCCTCCATCTGATCAAACTGTGTAATCCCTAACCAATTCATCCTAGCAAACTTGCTGTGAAGATCAGCATATCTAGGATTTTTCGACAACTTCTTCCAATCGAGAGTTTTAGCAGGCAATACTTCAAACTTGTTTAAATTATCATACCTCAGCTTATGAGTTGCATCCCTAAAGTGATTGACAGGCACTTTATCACTTGGGCGTATTATCTTAACACTCTTTGGCTTGTTTGCAGCAATCTCAGTTGTCCCTTGCTTTGAAGGAGTCTTTCCCTTTTCAACCTGAAGATCTCATCCTTCTTATGTTTCCCTTTTTCAGCAGATTTTTGACCCTTTTCCATTCTTATTCTGCTAGAGTATAGAGCGAGAAAAGAATCGAGAGCAGAGGAGTGCAACGTTCAGGTGCTGAATGCCGATGCTAGAGAGAGAATAAAACTAGGGTTTGCTCAAAAACAGAGTTAATGAAAAAGGTTTAGAGAGAAAATCAATTTAAAATAGAAAGGGAAGAGTTTTTAAAAAAGGAAGGAGATCTTGGAAAATAGAAGGAAAATAAATGATTTGAATAAAACTCGTTTTTCCAAAAATTGAATTTTAAAACTATTTGAAAGTGGAATAAAGAGGGAAACTTCCCGCTTAAGATAAAGCCGACGTGTCAGGATTAAATCCTGACAGTTTTGAAAGAATTTTAGTCCCACTACTGTCAAACATATTTTTAGTGTGGGCAACCATAGTCAATTCTGAATGAATAATGCATGATCACACATGACATGCATCTATCATCCCTAATTCATTTCTAATGCGACTAAAATGTTCATCACTCAGTGGCTTAGTAAATATGTCAGCAAGTTGATGCAACGTATCAACAAATTTAATTTCGATATCACCTCTTTGGACATGGTCTCGAATGAAGTGATGTCTTATCTCGATGTGCTTGGTGCGTGAGTGTTGAACTGGGTTCTTGGTGATGTTGATGGCATTGGTGTTATCGCACAACAATGGCACATTACTTATTTCAACTCCAAAGTCTCTCAACTGTTGCTTGATCCATAGTATTTGAGCACAGCAACTTCCTGCAGCTATATACTCAGCCTCGGCAGTTGATAATGCCACTGAGTTCTGCTTTTTACATAACCATGAGACAAGCGTGCTTCCAAGGACTTGGCAAGTCCCACTAGTGCTTTTTCGATCAGTCTTGCTGCCAGCAAAGTCTGCATCAGAGTATCCTACAAGTTCCAAGCCTGTACCTTTTGGATACCACAAGCCAAGACTTGTTGTTCCCAAGAGATACTTAAAAATTCTCTTGACAGCAGAAATGTGAGATTCTTTGGGGCAAGATTGAAATCTTGCACATAAGCATACACTAAAAAGAATATCAGGTCTACTAGCAGTTGAGGATAGAAGTGATCCAATCATGCCTCGGTAGAGCTTCTGGTTCACTTCTTTACCTTTTTCATCTGAGTCCAGTTTAGTCCCACTAGCCATAGGTGTGTTCATTGGCTTGCTTTCATGCATGTTGAATTTCTTCAACATCTCTTTAGTGTATTTGGCCTGATTGATGAAGATACCATCTTTACATTGTTTGATTTGAAGTCCAAGAAAGAATGTCAGCTCACCCATCAGGCTCATTTCAAATTCACCCTGCATTTCCTTAGCAAAATACTCACAGAGACTTTCATTTGTTCGTAGATCTGAACAACAAGCAGATCAGTGTCTTTCCTTTTTAGAAATAGTGTAGTGTCGATACTCCCTCTGGTGAAACCTTTTTGAAGTAAGAACTTTGATAGTCTCTCATACCAAGCTCTAGGAGCTTGTTTGAGTCCATACAAAGCCTTGTGCAATCTGAAAACATGGTTTGGATTTTTGAAATCTTCAAAACCAGGAGGTTGTTCCACAGACACTTCTTCTTGAATGTTGCCATTCAGGAAAGCACTTTTCACATCCATCTGAAATAATTTAAAGTCGATATGACAAGCAAAAGCAAGTAAAAGACGAATAGCCTCTAACCTGGCAAGAGGAGCAAAAGTTTCATCATAATCAATGCCTTCTTCCTGGTTATAGCCTTTGGCTACAAGTCGGGCTTTGTTTCTTAGCACTTTACCAGTCTCATCCAACTTATTTCTGAAGACCCATTTAGTGCCAACAATGGGGTAACCCTTAGGTCTTGGCACTAAACTCCAGACTTTGCTTCGCTCGAACTGGTTTAGCTCCTCCTGCATTGCTGTCATCCAACTTTCTTCCTTTTCTGCTTCATCAAATGTTTTTGGTTGCACTTGTGAAATGAAAGCTGCGAATTCACAAGTCTCTTTAAGGCCACTTCTGGTTCTCAATCCTTCTCTAGGATCACCGATAACTTGATCAATGGGGTGATTCCTTATATACTTCCAAGCTCTTGGAAGATCATTATGTTGTTCTTCTACTCTCTGTACACTTTCAATAGGAGGATCTTCTTGACTTTCCTTTTCCTCTTGAACAGGATCAGTGTCACCAATTTGTACCTGCTTTATACTCGCACTAATTTCATCTGCATCATCATCATCAACAACTACCTTTCTCGGTGTAGCATTAGTCTCATCAAAAACAACATGTATTGATTCTTCTACAACTAGAGAAGATTTGTTAAACACCCTGTAAGCTTTAGAATTTAGGGCATAGCCAAGAAAAATGGCTTCATCACTTTTGGCATCGAACTTTCCAATGATTTGTTTTCCATTATTCAAAACAAAACACTTGCAGCCAAAGCTTCTAAAGTGAGAAATATTTGGATTTCTCCCTTTATAAAGCTCATAAGGAGTTTTTGAAAGTATAGGTCTGATGGAGACCCGATTTAAAATATAAGCTGCAGTTTGAGTGGCTTCTGCCCAAAAATACTTTGGTAAATTGTTTTCACAAATTATAGTTCTAGCCATGTCTTTTAGTGTTCTGTTTTTCCTTTCCACCACACCGTTCTGTTGTGGTGTTCTAGGAGCAGAAAAATTGTGAGAAAAACCATTTTCATTGCAAAAGCTTTCAAAATCATGGCTTATGAACTCACCACCATGGTCACTTCTAACACCACTGATGTTGTAGCCTTTTTCATTCTGAACAAGTTTACAGTGTTTAGCAAAAGCCTCTAAAGCATCATCCTTATGACTGAGAAAGTAAACCCATGTATATCTAGAGTAATCATCAACAATCACAAAGCCATAGGACTTACCTCCCATTCTGATGACATCAATTGGACCGAATAGATCTATGTGCAAAAGCTGCAGTGGTCTTGAAGTTGAGACAACGTTCTTTGACTTGAAAGAGCTTCTGACTTGTTTTCCAAACTGACATGCCTCACATATTCTGTTAGTATCAAATTTCAGTTTGGGCAGACCAGTGACTAGGTCTCTTTTCACCAACTTCGAGATGGTGCTAATGCTAGCATGACAAAATCTTTTATGCCATAACCAACTTTTAGAAGCATCGTTAGCCAACAAACAGATATCATCTTCCAAGGATAAATCATCGAGAAAGATAACATATACATTACCGTCCCTCTTACCAACAAATCTGAGCTTATTAGTATTGATGTCAAAGACTCGGCATAAGTGAGAGTCAAAACATACTCTATGTCCCTTGTCAAAAGCTGACTAATGCTTAGCAGATTGTGTTTTAGTCCCATTACAAACAGGACATGAGTGATCTGAGCAGAACCTTTTCCAATTGTCCCAATTCCTTGAATCTTCCCTTTGGAGTTGTCTCCAAAAGTTACATTTCCTCCATTTTTGATTTTAAGCTCTTGAAACATCATTCTTTCCCCTTGTCATGTGTCTAGAACAGCCACTGTCCAGGTACCAGGGCGTTTTCCTTCGGTTGAGCTTTCAAACAGTAGTCTTGTAGCTCTTGCTCAACTTGCAT
>AWWV01013155.1:0-42905 GCA_001974805.1 Corchorus capsularis | reverse complement strand
AGTATTGATTCTTTGTATTTCTTCCTCAAACTTTTAAACATTTTGACGAGTTGAACATATTCATCCATTAATTTATCAACAGTTAATTCAGAAAGTTCAGAGTCTACCTTAGGATTTTCTTCATCTGCCATGAGGCATATCTTGGCCTTTGCTCCTTGTTCAATGTCACTGATGTCTGAATCTGATTCATCACTGTCTGACCAAGAAGCAGCAACCATTGCTTTCTTTTTCCTTTTATCCTTCATTGGTGCTTCCTTCCTGTTATGTGGGCAGCCACTTTTGATGTGTCCAGATTTCCCACAATTGAAGCAGGTGAGTTGAACTTCTTCATTTCTGAATCTGTCTTTTTCATTTATGTATCTGTCTCGTCCATGGTTTTTCTTGTTTCTGAAATTTTTTCTTCCCATCAATCTTCTGATCTTTCTTACTATCATTGCAGATTCACTCTCACTACTAGTGTCATCACTTTCTTCCTTGGTCAGCCTTTCTATTTCTTCCTCTAGAGTAGAGACTTTTGAGAGCAAGACCTTTTTTCTTCTCATTCTACTTCTTGTCTAGTTCTTCATCATGCTTCTTCACTTGTTTCCAGATTTGGCGACCTTTCTGTATTTTGGCCATAACTTTTGATCTAGAGCTCTGTTTGAGGCGTATGAGTAGCCGTTGGAAAGCTAACTCCAAGATCTACAACTTTTGTGTTTTTGTTGCAACCCAGTTCGAACGTTTTCATGGACGAAAATGCCCCTTAAGTCAGCGGACAGAAACTGTCCTGGGCCTTTTATGCGGGATTGATCCAATTAAGCCCAAATTCTTATTTGGACTAGCTGGAAGACTTGGAGAGCAGCCCAGCACGTCCTTAGGGTTTGTTTAAGCTCTAAATTAGCCCTAAGCCACCTCTATAAATACCCTTTTAAGTCTAGAACCCTAGGAGAACATATCATAATACTTTTCTACATAATTTGCCCTAGTTTTCTAGGTCTTGCGCCGTCAAGGAGAGGGAGGAGGCAGCCGACCTTCTAGTATTGTAAGTCTCTCATGGATTGCTTGCAATCCATGAGTAGGTAAACCTTTTATACTTCTTTTCCTTAGGTACTTTTGATCAATGAATTATTGGTGAGACTTTTGTTCTTAATAATTTGAGCTTTTTCTGTTTAAATACGTTTCTTATCTCTATGCTTCATCTTATGTGTTCATACTTTGATTGATTTAGTGTACAACATATCTTGAGATTTATGAATGCTATAGTTAGATTCAAGTAGCTTGAGTCAAGCTAAAATTGGTCCAAGTAACAATTGTAATTCTAGGAGTCCTAGGTTCAATGGGATATCAAACCTTGTCGAAATCTTTAGGCCGAGATGGAAATTGACGTAGGCAAGTTTGGTATTGATTTATCATGCATGTGGATTAATAAAACTTAATGCTTGTTATATGAAGGGCTGAAACCATAGATTATAACATTTGAGGTTAATTGTCAGCGAGATGCGGGTTAATCTTATTAGCATGTTGGAATTAGCATTACGTCTGTTCCTATACCAATTATTTAAATGGAGTTGTTTAAGATGTTAAGAGGATTACTTTGTTTCGATGAAAGTTGATGTCTACGTCTTAGGCTATATACCGATTTGGAGTAATTTATGATTCTTAATTGATTGCAATTTAAGCCAAATTTATGTTTAGTGTCCATGATCCATGATTCACTTGATCAAAGTAGTTGCCTAAAGGAGAAGAAGTATGTTTTTACTCATTGTTTTTCTCAAACTCTCTATTTTAAATTTTTAGTTTAGATTTCTTTTAATTGTTTTCTAGTTTAATTGATCT
This sequence comes from Corchorus capsularis, assembly GCA_001974805.1. Classification (NCBI taxonomy): domain Eukaryota; kingdom Viridiplantae; phylum Streptophyta; class Magnoliopsida; order Malvales; family Malvaceae; genus Corchorus; species Corchorus capsularis. Next base: position 41,090 of record AWWV01013155.1, on the reverse strand, counting down.
ATTTTCAAAAACCCAAAAATATCTTTTATAGGTTAGAATTTCTTCTGTAAGATTTAACTTTGATTCATACCTTCCTTGTGGATTCGACCCCTACTTGCCCTAGCTAAGTAGTTTATCTATTTGTTAATTGGTTTGTGGGAAATTTATCTTGTGATTTGATCAACGACTGATCACAGACATTCTGTTGTTCCAGCATTGGTAGTTAGTCCCATCAAACAGAGGAGGTCTGTGAGTGGACTGTCCCTCTACGATTGTGTTTGAAACATTTGATGATGATGATTGTCCAGTAGCCATAATGGATCTCTCTTGAGGATGTTAGTAATATTGATCAAGAGATAGGCTCTGATACCAATTGTTGGTCCCGTATGAGTTGCTAGAGAGGGGGGGGGGGTTGAATAGCAGACTTTTAAAACTTTGAAGAACTTACTAACTCTTCTGCAAAATAGAAAGTTAGTGCGATCAATATATATGACAAAATTAGTGGGAACAAAAGAAAACAGAACAATACTACGACTGATTCAGATATGCAGAACAGATAAAGGAACAAGTGCAATATAGAAACAGATAAATAGCAGAGAGATTAAAGGATAGACGATGGCATGCAATGAAAGCTTTAATGCTGAGTAACTAAAAGGGATTAGAGATTTTTTATCAGTGCACAGTGATTTATAAAGGTTCGGTCCTCCTGACCTACGTCCTCTACCTTGGTTCCCCACCAAGGATTTCAACCAATCCACTAATCCGATGTAGTTACGGGCCTACATCAAGCCGTTACACCAACCAAGCTTTCCCCAAGCTTGACAACACAGAGCTTTCCCCAAGCTCAACCAAGTGCCCCCCGCACTGATCAAAAACCTAAGCTTTCCCCAAGCTTAGAACAAGTGCTCCCCGTACTGTTTACAATCAAGGATATAGTTTGAAGATTGTGTTGAGTGATCCTAGATGATCTAGATACATTGAGTAGGTTCAAGGTTAAGTTCGGGAAAGATTTACAATGGATAGAGTTTGGAGTGATCTTGCAAAATACCAAGCAATATGAAAAAGTTGAGTGTAGCGCTTCTTGGCTGATAAAATTTGTTTCTTTTCCATCCTCTTGAGTCCTTATATAATCAAATCTGCCTCCAACGGTCTTTTCCACATTAAAAGCAAATCCCTCAATTCTGTCAATTTGTTTCCTTAAATACTTAGATTTGCTTCCAACGATCATATTCTTTATTAATTCCAAATCCTTCAAATCTGTCAATTCATGGTGTTGAAAGTTACATTTGAATTATAGCCGTTGTAGTTGACTTTATCTATCGTTTGGTAAGATCTGACTTGTTGTTGATGTCTGGTAGTCCCACAAAAGTGATGCTCCTTATTGTTGGCACTAATCCTTGCTTCTGGCATTAGTCTCACTAAAGTTATCTTCCACCTTGTTGGCACTAATACTTCCTTTTGCTGAATACCTTATCTACAGTAACTTGTAGCTTCTGCTTCTGCCTTGATGTGCTGAGCTAAGTCTTCACCAGTCCTTCTTGACTTGAGCTTTCCATAAGGGCTTTAATCATAGTATGCTTCCTCTGTGCTAATGAGCTTCATGTGAATTGGTTTGGCCATAACCATACATTAAGTATACCTCTCAATTAAACACTGCACACTAGATAGCTTTATTAGTCACACTAAATAGAATGTTTTGTTATCATCAAAAACACATGGAGTCAACATGAATATGGCAATGTAATGCTACTTTTAATGTTTCAGACTTATCCTTGTTTGATAGTGATGCAGATTTGAGGACAAATCCTTTTCAAGGGAGAGGGGATGATGCGCCAATGGCTTATCATGGTCTTGAAGAGCACAATAGAGCTAATGGAGATCATGCCTCGGATAAACTTGGAGATATCTCGGATATTCAAGAAGCTGTTATGGTTGATCCCGATTTAAAAAGAAGCATGGAGGAGCATGGAGAGGAAGCCATCGCACAAGACCGGCCATTACATGGAGGGATCGCACATGACCGGCCATGGCATGGGCCAATCGCACAAGACCGGGCACAACCGGCCATTTGATCCTTTAGCCATTCCATGAGGTCCTATGACAAGGGCTCGGGCTAAAAGGTTCAAGGAAGCTTTATTGGGCTTGGTACGAACTCATCTTGAAGGTTTGAAGTCCATTGAAGATCAATTGTAGAGCATTGAAGACATCAAGCCAATGAATATTCCCAACGATTCCAAGCTATGCAATTTACTTGAAATCGTTGAGCCTTGATCTTACATTGTGTAATTCGGCCAATTGGGCCTTTATTCTATCTTAGATTAGTTATTTATTTAGTCTAGAAGACTTTGGGTTGGGCCTTGTTTGACTAAGTCCAATCCTTGCTTAATTAAGTTATGTATTTACGTTTCCTAGTAGGACAAGCTGTAGGTAATTTCCTTGTTCCTTCCTTTTTTGTGTAAACTGCCCTTACGGCTTTAGGATTAGAGGGTTGCGTTATCTTGCCTATATAAAGGCACCATCCCCCTCTTGTAAACATAAGTTGAGTTGATTAATAAAGTTGAGGATTATTTTCCCAAATTGATTATCTTAGCTTCATTGTTCTAGTTTGAGCAAACTTAGGGTTCTTCAATCTTGTAGAGTCCTAGCAAACAATTAAGGTTGTGATTGCTTAATTGTTTGTGAATCTTGTCATCTTAAGTGTTCAATTGCAGGTCTAATTGAGAGCTTAAGGCCGACGAACGAAGAAGAAGACTAGGTTAGGTTTATCGACTACTACAAGTTAGAAGTTTTGGTGTTTCAAGTTGATCTTTGGCGGGTTTCAAAGGTGGATTTGAATATAATACAACTAGATTCGTATCACCAAGGATCCATAGCAATATGGTACTTAAATCTGCAAACTAAAGAACTGTGATTGCAGGTTGAGCAGGAGCAAACTGAGGAATGTTTGAAGGCTCAACCGCAAAAGACGAAGCTGTGGTATCTTGATAGCGGCTGCTGTAAACATATGACCGGTGATAGAGAAAAATTCTTTAGTCTCACTAAGAAGGAAGGAAAAGATGTCACCTTTGGAGATAACTCTAAAGGGGAAGTGCAAGGAGTTGGTATTATTCAAGCAAGCAAAACAACCATCAAGAATGTTCTGTTGGTGAAAGGTCTCAAGTACGATCTGCTCAGTATCAGCCAACTTTGTGACAAGGGATGGAGAGTCGCCTTTGACTCCAAGAGCTACCAAGTTAATGACATCAATACAAACAAGCTTATCTTCATCGGAAAGAGACACGGGAATGTATATATTGTTTACCTTGATGACTTGCAACTGAGCAAGAATGTGTGTCTCTTGGTGAATGATGCCTCAGATAGCTGGTTGTCGCACAAGAGACTTGGTCATGCAAGCTTGAGCACCATTGCTAAACTCATTAGTAAGGTTCTTGTCTCGGGTTTACCCAAACTGAATTTTAATACTAACAAAATCTGTGAAGCATGTCAGTTTGGCAAACAGATGAGGAGCTCCTTCAAATCCAAAAATATAGTTTCGACAACAAGAGCGTTGGAATTGCTACATCTTGACTTGTTTGGCCCCATTGATGTCACTAGCATGGGAGGTAAATCTTATGGTTTTGTCATAGTTAATGACTTTTCTAGGTTTACCTGGGATTATTTCCTTAGTCACAAAGATGAAGCTATTGATGTTTTTGCTAATCACTACAAAAGAGTTCAGAATGAAAAAGGCTTCACTATTATAAGTGTTAGAAGTGACCATGGTGGTGAGTTTGATAGTCATGTGTTTGAGGATTTTTGCAATGAAAATGGTTTTCAACACAACTTTTTTGCTCCTAGAACACCACAACAAAATGGAGTGGTGGAAAGGAAGAACAGAACTTTAAAAGACATGGCTCGAGCTATGCTTTGTGAGAACAACCTTCCAAAATATTTCTGGGCTGAAGCCATTAATACTGCTGCCTATGTTTTGAACCGTGTTTCAATTAGACCTATCATTTCAAAAACACCCTATGAACTTTACAAAGGCAGAAAGCCCAATATTTCTCACTTTAGTAGTTTTGGTTGCAAATGTTTTATTCTTAACAATGGCAAACACCCCATAGGCAAGTTTGATGCTTGTAGTGATGAAGCTATTTTTCTTGGATATGCTTTGAACTCTAAAGCATATAGAGTGTTTGGCAAAACATCTTTAGTGGTTGAAAAATCTATTCATGTTGTTTTTGATGAGACTGATAGTGCATCGAGAAAGGTTGTGCAAGATGATGATGATGCAGGTATTAATGAGACAAACAGGAAAGATGTGATGACCACTGCTGACACTAATGAGATAGCCACTGAAGAGACCAATGAAAATCAACCTATTGAATGTCTTCAGAGGCAAGAGCAACAACATGAAGATCTCCCAAAGGCATGGAAAAATGGAAAGAGTCATCCCCCAGATTTGATCAATGGAAATCCAAATGAAGGTGTGAGATGATGCGCCAAGGGCTTATCATGGACATGAAGAACACAATGGAGGTCATGGAAGGGATGATCAAGGGTTGAAAGGAAGCGTGGACAAGCTTAAAGGAGAGGATGGAATCGCAAATCACCATGAAGAAGCCATTTAATCCTTTGAAGATGCCTTTAGGTCCGATGACTAGAGCAACGGCTAAGAAGTTCAAATATGCTTTAACAAGTCTTGTTCGACATCATCTTGAAGGTTTGAAGTCCATTGAAGATCAATTGAAGAGCATTGAAGACAATAAGCAAATGAATATTCCCATCGATTCCAAGTTATGCACCATACTTGAAATCGATGAACCCTAATGCTTCCATTGTGTAATTCGGCCATATGGGCCTTAATTCTATCTTAGATTAGTTAATTATGTAGTTTGGACCATGTTTAGGGTTGGGCCTTGTCAAATTAAGTCCAATCCTTAGCTATTTTTCCTATTGGTTGTATTTTAGGATAGTTTCTAGATTGTTCTATGCTAAAACAGATACGAATCTAGGGGTTTTAGATTCAAATCTGTCCTTGAGACCCGCCAAGAATCAACTTAATCTTCTCCAACTCCAAGATGTGTATGTCGACAACCTTCAGAATGCTTTACCTCTTCTCTCGTCGGCCCTAAGTCTTCAATTAGACCTGCAATTGACTACTTAAGATCACAAAATTCACAAACAATTAAGCTCTCACAACCTAATTGTTTGCTAGGGCTCTACAAGATTGAAGAACCCTAAGTTTGCTCAAACTAGAACAATGAAGCCAAATAATCGATATGGGTGAATTAAACCTCTCAATTTCATTGATAACTTGACTTGTGTTTACAAGAGATATTGGTGCCCTTATATACGCAAAAGATAACACAAATCCTACTCCAAATACCCCTCAAAACCGACCTAGCATTCAATGCAAGGCTAAGGGTGGTTTACACATAGGAACAATCTAGAAACTATCATAAAATACAACCAATAGGAAAAATAGATAAGGATTGGACTTAATTGAACAAGGCCCAACCCTAATCAAGGTCTAAACTACATAATTAACTAATCTAAGATAGAATTAAGGTCCATATGGCCGAATTACACAATGCAAGCCCTAGGGTTCAACGATTTCAAGTAGGGTGCATATCCTTGGAATCGTTGGGAATATTCCTAGGCTTATCGACTTCAATGCTCTCCAAGTGATCTTCAATGGACTTCAAACCTTCAAGATGATGTCGAACAAGACTTGTTAAAACATCTTTGACTTCTTAGCCCTTGCGCTAGTCATCGGACCTAAAGGCATCTTCAATGGATCAAATGGCATCTCCATGGTGAATTGCGATTCCATCCTCACCTTTAAGCTTGTCCATGCTTCCTTGCACTCCTTGAGCATCCTTTCAATGATCTCCATTGTCTCCATTGTGTTCTTCAAGACCATGATAAGCCCTTGGCGCATCATCCCCTCTCCCTTGAAAAGGATTTGTCCTCAAATCTGCATCACTATCAAACAAGGATAAGTCTGAAACATTAAAAGTAGCACTTACATTGCCATATTAACTAGGAAGATCTAGCTTATCAGCATTGTTGTTGATCCTCTCCAAAACATGGAATGGACCATCTCCACGAGGTAAGAGCTTAGACTTTCTCTTTCCAGGGAACCTCTCCTTCCTTAGATGCAACCAAACCCAATCTCCAGGTTCAAAGATGATCTCCTTGCGCCCTTTGTTAGCATTCTTCATGTAGTGTTGTGTTTTCTTCTCAATTTCAGCTCTAACCTTAGCATGAAGATCCTTAATAAATTCGGCCTTTCTTTCACCATCCATGTCGACTTGCACACTCAAAGGTAAACTCAACAAATCCAATGGGGTTAAAGGATTAAAACCATACACAGTCTCAGAAGGTTAATATCCAGTAGTACTATGTATGCTTCTATTGTATGCAAACTCAACATAAGGTAGACAATCCTCCCAAGTTCTTAAGTTCTTCTTAGTCAAAGCCCTAAGTAAAGTTGACAAAGTCCTATTAACTACTTCAGTTTGGCCATCGGTTTGAGGATGACAAGTAGTTGAGAATAGCAACTTAGTACCTAACTTAGCCCATAATGTCCTCCAAAAGTGACTTAAGAACTTAGCATCTCTATCACTCACAATCGTCCAAGGCATTCCATGTAGTCTAACAATCTCTTTAAAGAACAAATTAGCTACATTAATGGCATCATCCGTTTTAGTACATGCAATAAAGTGTGCCATCTTAGAAAACCTATCAACAACCACAAAGATAGAATCTTTACCTTTCTTAGAACGAGGTAAACCTAACACAAAATCCATGCTAATATGTGTCCATGGTTCATTAGGAATAGGCAAAGGAGTATACAATCCATGAGGCTTAGATGTAGATTTAGCTTGCAAACAAACAATGCAACTAGCAACATGCTTTACTACATCATATCGCATCTTTGGCCAAAAGAAGTGTTCATGCGATTCCCTCACAAGCAATATCTCATAAGTTCTATCAACTCCAAAGTGACCCATTAAACCCACTTCATGCGATTCCCTCACAAGAACATAACGCGACGAGCAAGAAGGCACACACAATCTAGATTCTTTAAACAAAAATCCATCATGCTTATAATACTTTCCAAATCCAGAATTTTCACATGCTTCAAAGATATTACCAAACTAAGCATCACTAGAATACAATTCCTTAATAAACTCAAATCCAAGAAACTTCGAATCAAGCATGGAAAGTAAGACATACCTCCTTGATAAAGCATCGGCTACAACATTCTCCTTACCTTGTTTGTAACGCACCATATAAGGAAAACTCTCAATGAACTCACACCACTTATCATGTCGTTTCTTCAACTTTTGTTGGCCTCTCAAGTACTTCAAACTTTCATGATCGGTGTGAATCACAAACTCTTTAGGCCAAAGATAGTGTTGCAATGTTTGTAATGCCCTCACAAGAGCATACAACTCCTTGTCATAGGTTGGATAATTCAATGCAACTCCATTCAACTTCTCACTAAAATAAGCTACGGGCTTCCCACCTTGCATTAAAACAGCTCCAATTCCAACCCATGATGCATCACATTCAATCTCAAAAGTATTGATGAAGTTAGGCAAAACAAGCAAAGGAGCATTTGTTAGTTTTTCCTTCAAGGTCTCAAATGCTTCTTGTTGTTCTATTCCCCACTTGAATGGTGCATTCTTCTTCATCACACTTGTAATAGGGGCGACTAAGGTGCTAAAGTCCTTAACAAACCTCCTATTATAATCCGGCTAGGCCATGAAAAGATCTCACTTGACCAACGTTGGTGGGGGTTGGCCATTCTTTGATTGCTTTGATCTTCTCCTCATCAACTTCTATACCTTGCGATGACACCACAAAACCAAGAAAAACAAGCTTGTTTATGCAAAAGGAGCACTTCTTAAGGTTAGCATACAACTTCTCAACCCTAAGTACATCTAACACAAAACGCAAGTGCTCAACATGATCATCTAGGTTTCGGCTATACACAAGTATATCATCAAAATAAACAACAACAAACTTGCCAATATAAGCTCTCAAAACATGATTCATTAGCCTCATGAAAGTACTAGGTGCATTAGTCAATCCAAAAGGCATAACTAACTATTCATACAACCCTAGCTTAGTCTTAAAGGCAATTTTCCATTCATCACCCTCTTTCATTTGATGATATCCACTCTTAAGATCAATTTTTGAAAATAAGCAAGTACCATGCAATTCATCAAGCATATCATCTAATCTAGGAATAGGGTGATGATACTTTACCGTTATGTTGTTTTTGTCAGCTACTTCTCCTTTTGCTCTTTCCTTTGCTTCTATTTCGGAAGGCTCGTTGCGACCTCGATGAATGAGGATAGCATTGCCCTACAATCAACACACATTCTCCAAGTTCCATCCTTCTTAGGAACAAGCAAAATAAGAACTGCACATGGAGAAAGGCTTTCATGCACAAAACCCTTTTGAAGTAGCTCTCCAACTTGCTTCTCCAACTCCTTTGTTTCTTCAGGATTTGTCCTATAAGCTGGCTTATTAGGTATTTGTGCTCTAGGGATGAAGTCAATTTGATGCTCAATCCCCCTAATTGGTGGTAAACCACTAGGAATTTCCTCAGGAAACACATCTACATAATCAGTCAAAAGAGAAACAATGTTGCTTGGAAGCTCTCTTTCCAAGTTGTTAGTAGCAACAAGTGTATTTTTAAGCAAAAGCAAGATCAAAACAGAATTATCATTCAAAGCTTCTTTAATCTCACTCTTAGTAGCTAACATACACTCTTGAACAACTTTCTTAGAACTAGCATGCTTATCAACCAAAACAGATTTGTTTTCAATGCAATTCACACAAGAACTAGCATTCTTAGCCTTTTCTTGAGTCCTATATTCAAATTCCAATTTAGCAAAATCCTCTTTCAATTTCAATTGATCTTTTAAAGCTTTTTGAGGTGATAAAGGAATCAAAGTAATAGGATGCTTACCACAAACAAAAGAATACTTATTTATCTCACCATCATGATGGACCTTGTTGTCATATTGCCATGGTCGACCAAGTAAAACATGGCATGCTTGCATTGGAAGAACATCACATAGCACCTCATCCTTGTACCTGCCCAAAGAAAGAGAAACTAAAACTTGTTTGTTAACCTTAATCTCCTCTCTATCATTGAACCATCCTAAACTATAGGGTTTAGGGTGTTTGGTAGTGGGCAACGACAACTCCTTCACTAAGTACACACTAGCTATGTTTGTACAACTTCCTCCATCAATGATCACACTACTAGGTTTTCCACACGCATTCATCCTAGTATGAAACAAATTCTCCCTTTAATTGTGCACATCTCCTTTAACATAGGCACTTAAAGTTCTTCTTGCAACTAAGTTCAAGAGTGCCGGTGTAGCACCATCATCATCATCCTCATCATCATGCGCAAATCCCCTTTCATCATCTCCATCACCACTAGATCCTAGAGCAAATTCTTCATCTTCACTCACAATCTCATCATGCTCATTAAGATACATAACCTCTTGTTAACGCAATCCTTAACATAGTGTCCAAATCCTTGACACTTAAAGAACTTAACATGAGCTTTAGAAGAAGAACTTGATGAAGACTTAGAATCGGATTTAGGGGCTCACTCCCTTTTGCGCTACCTCCTTCTCCTTGTTGAAAGTCTTCTCATCTTTCTTAATTGGAGTCTTCCATGAGCTTGATGATGATGCAAAGCTTTTCTTAGTGCCATTCCTCTTAACTTGGCTCTCGGCCTTCAAAGCATGTTGAAGCAATTCCTCAACATCATAGTGTTGTTGCATCTCCACTATGTCATGTATATCTCTATTCAAACCTGCCATAAACCTAGCCATGGTGGCTTGTGGAGCTTCATCATCCTCGGCCCTAGACATCAACAACATCATCTCCGAGTAGTACTCATCAACACTCCTTGTCCCGTACCTCAAATATTGCAAGCTTTGATAAAGAGAATTGACATAAAAGCTTGGAACAAATCTCTTCCTCATGAGACTTTTCAATTCCAACCAAGTTTCAATAGGTCTCTCCAAATTTCTTCTCCTTGATTGCACCAATTGATTCCACCAATTCAAAGCATTCTCTGCAAACTCAAGGATAGCAATTTGCACCTTCTTAGATTCGGCATAGGGGTGATAATCAAAGTACATGTCCAATTTTGACTCCCACTCCAAGTAATTCGCCGGTGACCCTCTCCCATTGAATTTAGGGATTTTGTATTTGATGTTGTCTTTAGGCTACTCTCTTTCAACTCCTCTTCTAGGCTGCAAATTGTCATTGATGGCTTGACCTCCAAGCTCTTGTTGCCTCAACCTCTCCATAGGATCCATTCTCCTAACAACTTGCCTTTGAGCTTATTGTCGATCTCCTTGATCATTAGGTTGTGCGGCATTAGCTCCTTGTTGAGCTTGTTGATTTTGATTTTCTAAGGCATCAAATCTAGTAGTCACGGTGCCAAGTTGTTGAATTATTTGTTATAACAAGGCATTCGTGTTTACTTCTTGATTTTGCTCTTCTTGTCTATCTCGCATTGTACCTACATAAAGAACAAAGATTAGTAGTAAAAATTCCTCACAAGTGTGTATACCTTTGTGCTCTCATGTTTGCACTCAACCTATGGATTGGCGGTCCACTACTCTCTTAATGATCTCACAAGATTGTGCCTTTTTCTAGCTTCAATAGGCCTAATAAGAACAACTCGTTAGAGAACTCCTTTCTTCTCGTGACCTACTTGAGGAACAAACAATTAGTAGCAAAATTTTTGTGAATCAAAGGAAAGTGATCTAAACCAAAACCAAACCACTTATGCAGGTCATTATGTCGAATTTCCTTCTCCAAATTGCTGCACAAAAACTCAATTCAAATCGATTAGAAAACCCTAGTACCACTTGAATCCAATTTTGTACCACTTGTCTCCAATAGGGTTTAAACCTGAAATTCTTCAAATTAAACTTCAATTCACAGCAAAAGCAACCCAAGAATCTCAATCACAGAATCAAATAGGGTTAATTGCAACCAATTGAATCAATTGCACAATAGAAAACCCTAATCCCCAAATTCCCAATTCAAAACCCTAGTTTCTGCAAAAAATTTGATAACACCACATATTTTTCTGATTTTTTTCAATATTTTTTACAGAAAGATCACACTAAAACAAGTCTATAGCTCAAATTTCAAAGCTTTCCGAGCTCAAACGAATCCTGAACAAAAATGACAAGTTTCTGGTCGAAATTTTTTTTATTTTTTGATATTTTTCGATATAACTACTAGTTATAACGACCTCAAATCTGAAATTTCAAAGCAAACGGAGTTAAGATGAATCCACAATGAATTTTTGAAGTTTTTGAATTTTTTTTATTTTTCAAGCTATGGTGCGATATGAACTTGATGAACTTTGATGGATGAAAAACTTGATGAATGATGAATAGATGGATAGATATACCGATTGAAGATGAGAACCTATGCTCTGATTACCAATTGATACGAAACTAGGGGTTTTAGATTCAAATCTATCCTTGAGACCCGCCAAGAATCAACTTGATCTTCTTCAACTCCAAGATGTGTATGTCGACAACCTTCACAAAGCTTTACCTCTTCTCTCGTCGGCCCTAAAGCTTTACCCTAAACTACAACAATGAAGCCAAATAATCGATATGGGTGAATTAAACCTCTCAATTTTATTGATAACTTGACTTGTGTTTACAAGAGATATTGGTGCCCTTATATAGGCAAAAGATAACGCAAATCCTACTCCAAATACCCCTCAAAACCGACCTAGCATTCAATTCAAGGCTAAGGGCGGTTTAAACATAGGAACAATCTAGAATCTATCCTAAACTACAACCAATAGGAAAAATAGATAAGGATTGGACATAATTGGACAAGGCCCAACCCTAATCAAGGTCTAAACTACATAATTAACTAATCTAAGATAGAATTAAGGCCCATCTGGCCGAATTACACAATGCAAGCCCTAGGGTTCAACGATTTCAAGTAGGGTGCATATCTTGGAATCGTTGGGAATATTCCTAGGCTTATCGACTTCAATGCTCTCCAATTGATCTTCAATGGACTTCAAACCTTCAAGATGATGTCGAACAAGACTTGTTAAAGCATCTTTGAACTTCTTAACCCTTGCTCTAGTCATCGGACCTAAAGGCATCTTCAAAGGATCAAATGGCATCTTTATGCCATCTCCATGGTCAATTGCGAATCCATCCTCTCCTTTAAGATTGTCCATGCTTCCTTGCACTCCTTGACCATCCTTTCCATGATCTCCATTGTTTCCATTGTGTTCTTCCAGACCATGATAAGCCCTTGGCGCATCATAAACCGCCCTAGACCCTTGCATTCAATGCTAGGTCGGTTTAGGAGGGTTCTTAGAGTAGGGATTGCGTTATCTTGTACATATATAAGGCCACTTATAGCTCTTGTAAACACAATTTAAGTTGATTAAATAAAGTTGAGGTTATTCACCCAATTGATTATCTTAGCTTCATTGTTCTACTTTGAGCAAACTTAGGGTTCTTCAATCTTGTAGAGTCCTAGCAAACAGTTAGGTCTTGTGTGCTTAATTGTTTGTGAATTTTGTGATCTTAAGTTAACAATTGCAGGTTAAATTGAAGACTTAGGGCGACGAACGGAGTGATCGTGTCGTCAGCAATCATAAAATAATACCCACAAAAAACCTAACTAAAGTAGAAAGGGCAAGTAGGGGTCGAATCCCACAGAGAAGGGTAAAAATTGTAATAATCTTATCCAAAGAATAAATCTTTTGCAAAAATTACTTAGAAAACAGGGGATTAATTATAAAGAAAGCAAATTAAACTAGAAATAAAGCAAAGTAAATTAAATCTAAATCTAGGGCAAATTATACAGAAAACAATAATTAAAAAGCATACTTCTTCTCCAATGGTATGAATCAATCAAGTTAACTATGGATCCTTGATTTAAAAGATGAATTCAATATTTTATCCGTGATGATAACTGGTCTAGAGAAACTCTAACATGTATATTAGATAAGAGGTCGGTCAAAACTGCAGTTATCCGTTTTATTCCTTCAGCGATCAATTACTTTTTCAGGGCCTAAAGATCACTTAAGAACAAAGCATTAAGAACAAAATTTTACACACATGCCTACAAAGAGAACCATACGACAAGCAATTTTACTCGGTCGCCGATAAACTCGTCTCATTAAGCTGCGGTCAAACAAGCCTAATTTGCTACCAAACAATCAAACTCGGAGGTCAAGGCTTATTTGATTTAGCTATAGATCTATCATCTTACCTCTTCAGCGGTCGTTCCAAATTAATAAGAATCAAGATCATAAAATAATACAGAGACTTGTTTACTATCTATCAAGAACTCAACATCAAATTATAAGCACATAAATCTCACCATAATCAAATGATTGAATTCACCAAAGGATAAGAAGTATTAAGGATTTAGCTACTCATGGATTTGAGAAAATCCATGAGAGGCTTAAGAAAACTTAAAAAACTTGAAGAGGAAAAATCTCCTTCTTGAAATCTCCTAGGGTTGCCGCACCTCTCTATGCAAAGAAAGGGTGCGACACCCTTAACCTAAAACTAGAGAAAAAACTAAAATATTTTCTAAGAAAAAGATGATAGAGAATTGTGTGTGATTGGGTTACATAAGGTGGCTATTTATAGTGGAAAAATAACCTAAAGAATCCTATTATACTTAGGATAGGACTCTAGGACCTTCTAGGCTCTAACTTGGTCTCCAAGTTGGATTAAAAGTCTTCTTAGAGTGAAATCCAAGTCAAAATAGGATCCTGGAATTTTTTGGAATCGCACAGCAATTTCGACAGAAATTTTGAGCTTGAAGATGGCAGAATTGGGCTTCAGACTTCAAAGGAAAGTTGTAGATCTCGGAATTAGCTTTCCAATGGCTACTCACGGGCCTAAAACGGACATCTGAGAAGAAAGTTATGGCCTTTTTACCGAGACTGCGCTGAATCCTAATCCAAATAGGACTAGTTGCGGGAAATTACGGAATTTGGATGTTTCCTTGGATATATGGGGCACAAATTGGGATTTTAACTCCAATTGTAGATTTATATGGGCTGAGTATTATCTCATATAAAATATCCAAAATTCCATAGCTTCCGGGCTTCTTCAGGGCTTGGCTTCAATCCTTTGCAATTAAGCTCCAAATCTTCAATTCTTGTTTCTTGAAATAATTCTTCAATGGTCTTCTTTTTTTTTTTTGGTCATCAACAAAGAAGATTTCATTAATATATCAAAATAATAGCAGTTATCAACAACAAAAAGACCACCTGCTTTAGTAGTGAGAGCAAAACAAATTGCCTCCTGAAACAGGTGGGAAAATTAGCTAAGGGGGACAAGGTAAACCATCTTCGTTCAAAATAAACACTAATGAAGATGGAGGTCTATTGACCAACTCCGAGAGGTACATCGCCATGTTGCACTGCTTGGCCACCCAATCAGCAGCGCCATTCGCTTCGCGCTTCACTTGTAGTACCTTGATAGCAGTAAAACACTTCATTTCATTCTTGATGTCATCAATGATAGCAGTAGTTTTCCATGCTGTGTTGCCAGCCTTCCTATTGATGTCTTGGACTACCATTGCCGAGTCAGATTCCACAACAACTTTTTGAAGGTTTTTCCTTTTTGCAAGAGCGAGCCCTTCCTTGATAGCAAGAGCTTCAGTTACTACCACATCATCTGCCAGGACTTTCTTCCCTAATCCATCAACAAGTTGACCAAGATGATTCCTGATAACCACCCCAATAGCTACTTCCTCTTTCTTGTTATCAAAGCTCCCATCACAATTAATCTTCATCCAACCAGTTTCGGGGGGAGTCCATTTCCCACTATTTACAGAGTCATCTCTGCTCAGGTCAGTCTTTACAGAAATTTTGACCTTCCTAAACTGTACAAGGTCACTAATAGCAGCATTGATCCTATGCACAACAGAATGCACATCTATCTCTTTCCTACAAAAATTATTTTCACATCTAGTTTTCCAAATATACCAGCAAGTATAAGCAATTTTTACCTTTAGTTCCATTTGGTCCCTTGCCTGCTCAAAAACCTGGAGCAACCACTCATCAAATCTGTAAATATTTTCCTTTTCAATCCTTAAGCCTGCACACACATGTGTTCAACTGTTTCTGCTTCCTCCTCTCAAATACTGCACAAAGGGGAATGTACAACTTTTCTTTTCACCAGGTTAGCATTTGTGGTCACTGCGCCTATAATAAGTCTCCAAAGGAAATTTTTTATTTTATTAGGGGCATTAAGCTGCCAAATTTCCTTCCATAGGTTGGGGTTAATAGAGTGAGATGAAGAAGGTCCCAAAGATTGTTCCCTATCATTCATCTCTTTCAAAAGTTTGTACCCAGTTTTCGCAGTGTACTCACCAAAATTATCGTTGGGCCAGATGAGTCTGTCTTTGCCTCTAAAGCTTCTGATTGGTATTTTCTGGATTGCATTAATGGCATCTTCAGAAATCTAGAGCTCCATGTCTTCACGCTTCCATCTGCCATGCTCAACATCAATCCATTCAGACACTCTGTTGGGTATATAAGTTCCACCAATAAGTTCAAAAGTAGGCTTGCCATCCCTGAAATTTGGGATCCATTTGTCCTCCCATATTCTAATGTCCTCCCCATTCCTTACTTGCCATAAAGAGTTGTTTTTGATGATTTGTTGGCCTTCCAATAAACTGCTCCACCCCCACGATGCTCTTCCTCCTTTTGTTGCTTCGAGTGCAGTTGTATGAGGAAAGTAAAGGCTTTTCATGACCCTTGCCCATAAATGATTTGGATGCTGTACAAGTCTCCAGAATTGTTTATCCAACAGGGACTTGTTGAACAAATGTAACTCCTTAAAGCCAAGTCCGCCTGCTTCTTTAGCTTTAGTTAGATTATCCCACTTTGTCCAGTGAATCTTGCCCTCATTCTCTCTTTGTCCCCACCAAAACTTCGCAATGGCTGCATTAATATCGTGACAGAGGCTTTTGGGAATACAGTAGCAAGCCATGGTGTAAGTTGGCATTGCAAGAGCTACTGCTTTGATTAGAATCGCACGGCCTCCATATGATAAGAGTGGTGCATTCCAACCTTGAAGCTTCTGAATCACTCGATCCCTAACAAATGCCATTGCTGCTTTCTTCGTTTTACCCCAAAAATTAGGCATTCCGAGGTATGTACAGGGGTTTTGAGCTTGTGAGATCCGAAGGCTCGATGATATCACATTCCTTAGGTCCTCTTCAATATTGGAGCTGAATACAATGCTGGATTTATCAGTATTCATAAGCTGACCCGAAGCATTACAGAATTCCTGAATTAAATCAACCATTTGTCTGCAATTTTCAATGTTAGCATGCATGAAAAACAAGGAGTCATCTGCAAAGAAAAGGTGGGAAACAACAGGACATGTTCTAGACAATTTAAGACCAGAGATAGAACCACAAGACATTTTCCTAATGACCATTCTAGACAGCATATCCATAACGAATAAGAACAGATAAAGGGAGAGAGGGTCACCCTGTCTCAAACCTCTAGTTGGAGAGATCTTACCTGAAGGTTTCCCGTTTATAATCTTCAATGGTCTTCAATTCTTCAAATAATCTTCAAGCACGAACTTCGAATCTACAAATCTTCACTCCAAGTTGCTAATTCCATATTTGTGTAAAAAGTCACCAAAAGAGCTCCAAAAATAGTGAAAAACAACAAGTTTCCACTTTTCTTGTCTTCAAGACCTAAAAACACAAATACTTGCAAAATAGAGTTAACTTCCACATAAAAATAGCAAAAAGCATAGGAAAATGATCATTAAAATAGGGTTAATTTTGGCTCGATCATATTTTCCCCCACACTAAACCTTTGCTAGTAGCTAGCAAACTAATGCAGAAAACTATGAAAACAAAAACTAAGACTAAATCCCTAAAATATACCCTATAAACCTAAACTATTGCATATAAAGATTCCACTTTCGTAGGTGTACGGGACACTTAGCACGTGACGCAAGCCTTTAAACCAATGTATGTCTACACTGGAGGAGTTATAGTCTCCTGAGGGTTTACTTAACTAGGACAACACCCATAAACATGTTTAAAACTAACTCGACTCTGTTCGCATCAAAAACAAAACAAATGTTATACAAGTCTTAGGTTTAAATGGCTTTTATATTCTTTTTCGAAAAAATTCAATTTTGAATGCATACATATATCAAGGATCAATTCAATCATGAAATCAGAACAATAAGAGCACTCAATTCAAAAGATCAAGAAATAGCAAGCATCTTTATTCTTAAGTAACCATAATCAAAGTAGTTCTAATCACTTATCTTTCATCACATCCTATAACTACTTCTTCCTATAAGCTTATGTCTTCATCTTTACCTCCATTACTCAAAAGATTGCAAATTATGAATACAAATCAACAATTTCGCATGGGTTATAATGATTTTCAAAGGGTAATTAGTTTTTAGAAAAGTGAGGTTACTAATCTCGAAGTGTTCATGATTAGGGGTTACTAACGCCCTTTATTTTGAGGCTACTAGCACTCTAGAAGGACTCCTTCTATTTTTCAAAAGAGGGACAATATTTCTGCAAATCCATGCCTCTTATCCTCTTCCCAAGGGTTACTAACTCCTTTTGTTAAAGAGAAGAGTGACAACAATGGATTGATTTTTTTTTAAAAGCAGAAATACCTCTTCTCCTCTTGCATGAAAACACTTCTTTTTTTTTAAAAAAGATTTTTTTTAACTACCCTTTTATATAAATAGTCCCCCACACTTATTCTTGACATATCCATAACATACTTTCATAATTGTAATTTCAATAAAAATTAAACACAAGTTCTAGAAATAGGCAATCATAGAAGCAATAAACAATAAGCTTTTATCACAGACTTCAATTATACCTAATCTAAGAAATAAAATATCATGCTATAAAGCAATTAATGAATCAAACAGTCTTAAAAATTCTAAGCATTCATTAATCATAATCAAATTAATCACTTAATATAGACATGAAAAATTCAAAATTTTCGAAAAAAATTTCATGGATTTCTATGCATGTAGACTCTTTTATTAGACTCTCTCCCCCACACTTAAAAGACACATTGTCCCCAATGTGAATGCACAGTGTGTGTTGTGTGCCTCATAAGTGTGATGACTAAATAGATGTGCCT
This sequence comes from Corchorus capsularis, assembly GCA_001974805.1. Taxonomy (NCBI): domain Eukaryota; kingdom Viridiplantae; phylum Streptophyta; class Magnoliopsida; order Malvales; family Malvaceae; genus Corchorus; species Corchorus capsularis. Next base: position 22,909 of record AWWV01013155.1, on the reverse strand, counting down.
CATAAGTGTGATGACTAAATAGATGTGCTAATGAAATACTTGACTCACAAAGAAAGTGTCGACCCAATCAAGCAATTCAAGCAATTCAAAGCATCAATCATGGCATTCTTAGCATATAAGTCATAATAAAGATCTAAATCAAAGTATAGAAAACATAGAAAAGAAATTCAAGCAACTAATTCAAATCAAGGAATAGGCAATCAATCAAAGCAATAATAATTCAAAGCAAAGCAATGCAAATAAAAGAAAAAGATAGAGTTAAAGAAAGCTTCTCTATTTTGGAATCGGGGTATGTAGTACGGGCTGATGCATGCTTGACCACTGGCAGCTCGGTTGTGGGTGGTGATGGCACGGTGAGAACCTGAGATTACTCGGCTATGGTCGGTCTTGGCCAAGCAAGATGAGCGGACAGAGCAATGCTAGTCGAACCTGATCCAGGTCTTGTGCAGAGACAGTTGATGATGACACGGCTGTGCCCGGGTGTGGCCTGGGTTGATGCGTGCTTGCCGGCCTTGGCTCAGATGTGGCCAAGCATGACGCGCAAGTGGAGCGGATTAAGCCGGTTGCGTCGCGTAGGCTGGTGTGGCAGTGGCCGGTCCTAGCCAGGTGTGGTGCGCGGCTTGTGCGGATGAGACTGGGAGTGGCGCGCGGGTTGGCGCGGAGCTAGCCGGTCTTGGCCGGGCCTTGTGCGTGAATGGCCAGGTTAAAGCCGGGTAATGGCCGGTCTTGGCCATGCAGATACGTGGCTTTGGCGCAAACATGCCCGGTGTTGGCCAGTTGTCGCGCAAGGGTTGCTAGGCCACAGCCGACCTAGCATGCTTGTGCAGCTCGGGCATAGCCGGTCATAGCCGGTCAAAGGCCTTTGACTGACTCCTTTGGTGCGTTGGCTTCCATCCTTTGCTCCTCTCCTTTGGGCTTTCATTCGTTTTCCTTTACGACTAAGCTTCATTTTTTCGCCTTATTCCCTTAATATGAAATCCTAATAAGAAAAACAAAAACAAAAACTAAAAAGAAAATTACAATGTTAGTAACTTCTTGGGTTGCCTTCCAAGCAACGCCTTTCTTTAATGTCTTTGGCTAGACTTTCCTTCATCTCCCTTTGTTAGGGTAGATCATACCAATTCAAAGCATAAAGCAAGTATGATGGTATAGGAAGAGTATGAGCACATAAATATGAAAGCAAAAAGAAGAGATAAGGAAAGAAATCACCAATTTTGTTGAGGGCGTGATCGGTCGTCAGCAACCATTAAAATAAATATCTCAACAATTACTAACTAAGAATAGCTAGGGCAAGTAGGGGTCGAACCCACAGAGAGATCGGTATTCCATTTTCTTTGAATAAAACAAATTAAATAAGAGATTTTCGAAGAAGAGTTTGAAATTAAATTTAACAAACAATAAAATTAACTAAGAAAACAATCAAGAAAATTAAAGTAAACAATTAATTGAAAAGCAGTGAATATTATGAGAAAACAATTAAATAGAAAACCCTCCAACATAGAATTAATCTCCCTCTTAACATAAATAACATGGATCATTGATATCTAATAATTATGAAAACCTTGGATAGCTTGTTTGGAATTAAATCCTAATTACCAAATTAGATAAGATTCCCTTTTGGGGCTTAAAATATCCCTATCATTCTCTTAGCAATCAATTTCCCTTTTGGGGCTTAAAAACTACCAAAAGAACAAAGCATTAAGCACTAGTAATTAACAGGCACAACAAGCAATTTCTCAGTCATTGATTCTTATCTCTCTTGGAAGGAAGGGTTAGTTCTCCTCCAATTGCTACATACAATTAAATCTGAGGTTGTAATTCTAGACTTAATTTAGCTAATGTTAACCTAATTCATCAAGGTAGTGTCGACTCCAACCCATCAAAACAAGCAACATAGGATTAAAACAGAGATCTAAGAAATACCCAAATAATTCTCATATATAAGCACAAAATCTCACCATGATATAAGTCAAGAGATCAATTAAATTCTACATTGGAGAAGAGAAAAGGATTACTCACTCATGAATTGAGTGAGCATCCACAAAAAAGAAGAGGAGAACTTATCTATGGATGAAGAAGAAGAGGGGGCGGCGGCTCCTAGGCTATCTCCTCCAAATCTTCAAGCAAATCTACAGTATTTTCTTATGGGAATAGAATACATCAAAATCTAGACCTAAGGTGGCTATTTATAGTGGAAAAATAACCTAAAGACTCCTATTAGACTTAGGATAGGACTCTAGGACGTTCTAGGGGCTAACTTGGTCTCCAAGTTGGCTTAAAAGTCTTCCCAGGGTCAAAATCCAAGTGACAGTAGGATCCTGAAATTTCCAGAAATCGCACAGCAACTTCGACATCAATTTTGGGCTTGGAAATGGCAGATCTGGGCTTTGACCTTTAAAGGAATGTTGTAGATATCGGAGTTAGCTTTCCAACCGCTACTCATGGGTCTAAAACAGACATCTGAGCAGAAAGTGATGGCATTTTTGCCGAGAATGCGCTGAATCCTAATCCAAATAGGACAAGTATCGCAATTATGCGGGAATTGGATATTTCCTTGGATATATGAGACACAAATTGGGATTTTAACTCCAATTGTGGGCTTATATGGGCTGAGTATTATCCCATATAAAATATCCAAAATTCCTTAGCTTTCGGGCTTCTTCATGGCTTGTCTTCAATCCTTCGCAATTAAAGCTCTAATCTTCACTTCTTGCTTCTTGAAATAATTCTTCAATAATCTTCAAGTCTTCAAATTGTCTTCAAGAAATCTTCAAACACGAACTTCGAATCTCCAAATCTATACTCAAAATTACTTTCTCATATCTGTGTGAAATGTCATCAAAATAGCTCCAAAAGTAGTGAAAATTAACAAATTCCCAATTTCACATCTCATAAAGACTCAAAACACAAATATCATCAAAATAAGATAAATTAGAGCATAAAATAACCCAAAAACATAGTAAAATAGTCATAAAAATAGGGTTGTTTTTGGCTCGATTATAATTTCCCCCACACTTGAACTTTGCTAGTCCCTTAGCAAATTAATGTGTAAGTTAATCAAAAATCAATTTTTCAAAAGATCAATTTGACTTCACACGTATATCAAAGAATCAATTTAATCATGAAATCAAAATAGCAGAGAACAATAACAATACTTAATCCAAAGATCAATTAATAACAAGCATCATCATTCTTAAGTAGCCATAATCAAAGTAGCTCTAATCACTTACCATCCATCACATTCCACAACTACTTCTTCCTATAGGCTTGCATCTTCATCTATCTCTCTATTACTCAAAAGATTACAATGTTATAAATACAAATCAAGGATCATTGGGGGTTATAATAGTGTTCAAGGGTAATTGATTTTAGAAAATTGAGGTTACTAACCTCTGAAGTGTTCATGTTTAGGGGTTACTAACGCCCTTTATTATTTTGAGGTAACTAGCACTCTAGAAGGACTCCTTCTATTTATTTTTTCAGAGGGACAATATTTCTGCTGATCCATGCCTCTTATCCTCTTCCCAAGGGTTACTAACTCCTTTTGTTTAAAGAGAGGAGTGACAACAATGGATTTTTGTTTTATTAGCAGAAATACCTCTTCTCCTCTTACATGAAATCACTTCTTTTATAAAAACAATTTTTTAAATTACCCTTTATATAGATAGTCCCCCACACTTATTCTTGACATATTCATAACATGCTTTCTTAATTATAATTTCAATCAAGATTCAACACAAGTTCTATAAATAGATAGTCATAAAAGCAATGAATGAATACGATCATATCACAAACTTCAATTATACCTAATTCTAAGAAATCAAAACTTCTTGCTATAAATCAATCAATGAATAAAGCATTATTAAATATTCGAAGCATTCATTAATCATAATCAAATAAATAACTCAATATATGAATGAAAAATCATCAAATTTTAGTACTTTCAGAAAAACAATTTTTTAGAAAAAATTATTTCAAAAATGGGGAATAATATATCAATCCAAAAACAACCAAATTTTATCCTAGATTCTCATGCAAACATAAATTATCATATGACTCAATTATCAAATAATAACCCTATCAAGTATTCAACCCTCCACACTTAAAATTCACATTGTCCTCAATGTAAAAACAATCAAGAAATCAAAGCATGCAAAATAACGTACAAAAAATAAAGAGTTAAGGTTCATGAAACATACCTGGGCGGCTTTGATGAAGAGAATTGCTCAAAAAGACAATAAAAATTAAAGTGATATTCCTAAAACTAGATAGTTTATTAATGAAACTTTAAAAAATAAGATAAAGGAAAATTAAAGATAAAGCATAGCTAAACCTCCTCTTCCCCTTCTTTATTCTCATCACAATCGGCATTGCTCTAGTCAACTTCTTCTCCCAAAAATTTCTTCTAGCCGAAACTTTACTCTCCCAATATTACTACTTGTGTTTGATGAATAAAGAGGAGGGGTAGAGTACCTTTATATAGTGATCAAGTCGTAAGTCTAAGAGGTTTTAGTTAGAGTAAAAAGTAAGAAAACATACCTTGTTTAGGAGCACATTACCTATTTGGAAAAGGTGATTGTCGTGGAAAGCAATTAGGTACTTAATTTCCTAGTCAAAATAGGAAATCAAAATCCTAGTATACTTTGCATGGAGCGGCACGGCACTTTCCTTGCATGGCTCGGACTTGGCGCGGCATCTCCTAGCATGGCCGGGACATGGCCTGGTGCGGCGTGGAGAATGGCTGAGCAGCGGCCTGGCTATGGCGCGGGCTGTGCTTGCTGGTGCTGGCACGGCATCCTGGCGCTGGTCGGGCTAGTGCGTGCAGCATGGCCTTGCGGTACTGGCTGCGGCATGCTGGTGGCGTCTTGGGCTGGTGCTGCATGGTTCGGGCCAAGGCGCGGGACGCGGTCTGGTTCTGGCGTGGTGATGGTGTGGTAATGCCGAGCTATGGCCGGCCATGTTTGGTATGGTGCGAGGCATGGCCCGGCCATAGCCGGCCATGCATACTAACCGAGCAACCGGTCATGCATGGTCTATGGCTCAGTACTTCTTACTCCTTGGATAATTTTTCTTCAATTTAATGAAGAAAATTTATAAAACCTAAAAACAAAAATTAAAATTAAAATTGGGTTGCCTCCCAACAAGCGCTTGTTTAAAGTCATTAGCTTGACTTCCTTTCTTCATATTTCAAGTTGGAAGATAGGTTGGGTCTTCCAACTCAATTTCTTCAATCAAAGCTATTGATAATGGCTCAAAGAAAGGTTTAAGTCTCCCATTAACCTTAAATTGATTCTTGCTATCCGGATTGTAAATTTCCACATATCCATTAGGATTGACTTTTATCACTTCAAAGGGTCCATTCCATTTTGTCCTTAACTTTCCATGATGCTTAATTGTGCTATTGAACAACAAAACTTTCTGACCTTCATGGAATGATCTTCTCAATATCCTTTGATCATGTAGAGCTTTAGTCTTTTCTTTTTAATTTCTTGAATTTTCATAGGCTTCATTCCTTATTTCCTCAAGCTCTTGCAATTGCAGCATCCTTTGAATTCCAGCTTTGTCAAAGTTAAGATTGCATTGCTTTACTGCCCACCATGCTTTGTGTTCTATCTCCACAGGTAAATGGCATGGTTTTCCAAACACAATTCTATATGGGGACATACCTAGAGGTGTCTTATAAGCTGTACGATAAGCCCATAAAGCATCTCCTAGTCGCATACTCCAATATTTTCTTTGAACATTGACTGTTTTCTCCAAAATTAGCTTCACATGACGATTGGATACTTCAGCTCGACCACTGGTTTGAGGATGATATGAAGTGGATACCTTATGTCGTACTCCATATTTTTCAACCAGTGCTTGCGCAATATTGTTGCAAAAGTGAGTATCTCGATCACTGATTAGATATCTTGGTATCCCAAATCGATGAAGAATATTATTCTTCAAGAATTTAACCACTGTTCTTGTGTCATCCTTTTCCGTAGCAATAGCTTCAACCCATTTGGAAACATAATCCACAGCTAGAAGAATGTAATACTTCCTATCTGATGGAGGAAAAAGTCCCATGAAATCAATCCCCCATACATCGAAGACTTCAGCAACGAATATAGGTGATTGAATCATCTGATTCCTTTTAAATATACCCCCAACTTTCTGACATTGTGGACAAGTCTTGCAATGGTCAAACGAGTCCTTAAAAAGTGTAGGCCAATAAAATCCACAATCCATGATCTTTCTTACAGTCTTCTTGTGTTCAAAGTGGCCTCCACATTCATCACTGTGGCAGAACTTTAAAACTGATTGAACCTCATTTTCAAGAATGCATCGTCTCATGACTTGATCAAATCCTTGCCTCCATAAGTACGGATCATCCCATAACTAATACTTGGCATCACTTACGATCTTCAACTTTTGTCCTTTGCTAAGATCTGGGTGAAGGCGATGAACAACCAAGTAATTCACAATATCAGCATACCAGGGAAGTTGAGAAACGGCAAACAGGTCTTCAAAGGGTAGTGCTTCATTGATTGCGATTTCTTCCTCCTTGCCTTCAATTCTACTTAGGTTATCGGCAACAACATTTTCGGCTCCTTTCTTATCCCTTATTTCAATATCAAACTCTTGAAATAACAAAAGTCATCGCATAAGCCTAGCTTTTGCTTCTTTCTTGGACATAAGATATCTCAATGCAGCATGATAGGAGTAGATTATCACCTTAGACCCTAGAATATATGGTCGAAACTTCTCCAAAGCAAAGACAACAGCAAATATCTCTTTTTCCGTGGTGGTGTAGTTCTTCTGAGCAGCATCTAAAGTTCTTGAAGCATAATAAATAACAAGAGGTACCTTGTCCACTCTCTGGCCTAGAACAGCTCCAATAGCGACGTCACTTGCATCACACATGATCTCGAACGGTAGTTTCCAATCAGGTGGCTTCACAATTGGAGTGGTGGTGAGGGCAGTCTTCAATTTGTCAAATGCTTCTTTGCAATCATCTCCAAACTCGAATTCTACATCTTTTTGAAGTAATCTACACATGGGTGTTGAGATCTTTGAAAAATGCTTAATAAATCTTTTGTAAAATCCAGCATGGCCTAAGAATGAACGGATATCTTTGACACATGCTGGATAAGGCAAGTTCTGAACAACATCAACCTTAGCTTTGTCGACTTGCATCCCTTCTTTAGAACAATGCCTTGTTCTACCATGAAGTGGCATTTTTCGGCATTCAATACCAATTTGGTTTCAACACACCTCTTTAAGATTAGTTCCAAGTTATTGAGACATTGATTGAAGTTATCTCCATAGACTGTGAAATCGTCCATGAATACTTCCATCTTATCTCCCACATAATCTTGAAAGATGCTCATCATACACCTTTGAAAAGTTGCAGGTGCATTGCATAAAGCAAAAGGCATTCTTGTGTAGGCATACGTACCAAAAGGACATGTAAAGGTAGTCTTCTCTTGATCTTCCGATGCAATTGGAATCTGGAAATATCCTGAATACCCATCCAGAAAACAGTAGTAGGATTTGCAGGCTAATCTCTCCAACATCTGGTCTATGAATGGCAAAGGAAAGTGATCCTTCCTCGTGGCAGAGTTCAGCATTCTGTAGTCGATACATACTCTCCATCCATTTTGTAGTCTTTGAGGAATTAGCTCTCCATCCTTGTTTTCTACGACGGTAAATCCAGACTTCTTTGGAACTAGTTGGACAGGGCTGACCCATTTACTATCTGATATAGCATAAATGAGACCAGCTCCAAGTAATTTGAGAACTTCTTCTTTGACAACTTCAGCAAGGTTTGGATTTAATCTTCTTTGTGGTTGTCGAACGGCTACTGCATCATCTTCAAGTCGAATCCTATGCATGCATACAGTAGGACTTATTCCTTTGATATCAGCTATAGTCCATCTAATTGTTTCCTTGTATTCTTTTAAAACTTTGATTAGTTGTTCTTCTTGTAAATCATTCAATTTACTTGAAATAACAACAGGTAGGGTGTCATTTTCTCCAAGGAAAACATGTTTCAGGCCTTCAGGAAGTCGTTTCAGCTTGACTTCTGGAGGTTGAATGATAGATGGCAAAGGCTTAGGTGTCGGTTCCAATTGAACATAGGAAACCGACTCCTTTTCCTCAATTGCAAGAAGTGTCTCCAAATCTTTGATGGTTTCCGCTACATCTTCAGGCGTCAGGACTTCTGCTTCCTTGATTTCTTCTTCATCCAGACTCTTTGTAAGGACCAATTCAAGTTCATCTTCATGATGAAGTGATTGAACTTGTTCAGAACATGTATCAATTGTGACAATAGCAAAGATAGAATGGATCTCAGCAGGGGCTTTCATGGCTTCATTAATATTGAATGTAATTGGCTTCCCATCAAATTCCATACTAATCGTTCCATCTTGTGCATCGAACTTCATCCATGCTAAGGTTAAAAGCGGTCTTCCTAACAGCAATGGCAATTGAGGTAGATGAAGGTCATCTTCGCTCATCTTTAGGACATAGAAATCTATAGGAAAAGCAAAATCTCCTATCTGTACTAAAACATCCTCAACTAAACCCTCAGGTTTATGGTTAGTTCTATCAGCAAATTGGATAGTAAGATCAGTTTCAAGCATAGATTCTATTCCCAATTGCTTATAAACGGAATAAGGCATGATATTAATTAAAGATCCATATTCACACATGGCATTGTCTACCTTATTCTTTCCTATTTCACAAGGAATAGAGAAAGATCCTAAGTCATTGCATTTATGTCGCAATTTCCTTTGGTATGCAACAGATATATTTTCATTCATGCAAGCATATTTTTCAACATGCTTTCTTTTATTGATGCATAATTCTTTGAGAAAAGAAGCATACCTGGGCACTTTGGCCATTTCATTAACCATAGGAATATTTACCTCTAATTTCCGGAGTGAATTTAGTTGTTGTGCAAACCTTTCAGGGAATGGCAGTGGAGCATACTTAGCTCGCATCTCCTCCATCCATTCGTCTTCTGATTGAATTTGATCAGCTTTTGGTGAAGAAAGTGGATTCTTCTTCTTGTGTTTGGCTGAAATCTCCTCTTCACTTGGCAATTTGTCATTGATTACAGCCACTAGTGGCGGTATATCAGGGAAAATAGGTTCTAAAGGTAGTGATATTGCAGGTGGGAGGGGGATATCAGGTAACTCAATCTCATTTGCGTACCACTGTTGAGCTTCTCCAATGGCTTTTACTCCGTAACTTTCTTTGTCTCCGTTTATTCGCCCTTCTGGAAGTGGTGAAAGATTTTGAGAAAGCTTGTTCATCATATTTGCAAACATCTTCACTAAATCCCCTTGTTGAGTGGCTAACAACTTCATAGTTGCTTCAAGGTTGTTTAGTCGTTCATTTGCAGGTTCCAATGATTTGGATGACATATCTTCCTTAGTGGCATTAAACTTGTATATGTTCTCAGCCATCGTGTTGAGCAGCTTGCTTGCTTCCTCCGGTGTTTTGAGTGTAAAGCTTCCTCCACTCGCAGCATCGACGTAGGTACGATCATCATGAAGAAGTCCATCATAAAAATTCTGAATCAAGAGTGCTTCACTTAGGTTATGATAAGGACAACTTGCGCAGATCTCGTTGTATCTCTCCCAGTATTGGTACCACTTCTCGCCACGTAGTTGTTGACAAGTAGTGATTTTCTTCCTAACATCTGGACGCTTTGTTTCAGGGAAAAACTTGTTCAAAAATACTGCTTCCATTTTCTTCCAAGAATTTATGGATTTTGATGGCAGACTTATGAACCAGTTTCTCGCTTTTCCTTCTAATGTCAAAGGAAAAATTCGAAGTCTTGGTTCCTCTTGAGGCATCCCAGTGATTGCGGCACAATTGATAAAGAAACTATGTAGATGCTCATGAGGGTTCTCGTGAGATTCTCCTTGAAAAGTAGGCATCATGCAGATTATTGCTGACGGCAATTTGCAAGTCATATCCAAAGTAGGATAATCAATGCAAAGCGGCGGCATCTCACTGTTGAAGTTCAGCTCCCGTAACGTTTGTGATTGCGCCATTGGGTTTTTTCTGCAAAACAAAGATGATCAAGTGCAAATATAATAGAAAAAGAAAAGAAAAAGAAAATAAAACACAATCTCCCCGGCAACGGCGCCAAAATTTATGATCGGTCGTCAGCAATCATAAAAATAAATATCCCAACAATTACTAACTAAGAATAGTTATGGCAAGTAGGGGTCGAACCCACAGAGAGATCGGTATTCCTTTTTCTTTGAATAAAACAAATTAAATAAGAGATTTTCGAAGAAGAGTTTGAAATTAAATCTAACAAACAATAAAATTAACTAAGAAAACAATCAAGAAAATTAAAGTAAACAATTAATTGAAAAGCAGTGAATATTATGAGAAAACAATTAAATAGAAAACCCTCCAACATAGAATTAATCTCCCTTTTGACAAAAATAACATGGATCATTGATATCTAATAATTATGAAAACCTTGGATAACTTGTTTGGAATTAAATCCTAATTACCAAATTAGATAAGATTTCCCTTTTGGGGCTTAAAATATCCCTATCATTCTCTTAGCAATCAATTTCCCTTTTGGACCTTAAAAACTACCAAAAGAACAAAGCATTAAGCACTAGTAATTAACAAGCACAACAAGCAATTTCTCAGTCATTGATTCTTATCTCTCTTGGAAGGAAGGGTTAGTTCTCCTCCAATTGCTACATACAATTAAATCTGAGGTTGTAATTCTAGACTTAATTTAGCTAATGTTAACCTAATTTATCAAGGTAGTGTCGACTCCGACCCATCAAAACAAGCAACATAGGATTAAAACAGAGATCTAAGAAATACCCAAATAATTCTCATATATAAGCACAAAATCTCACCATGATATAAGTCAAGAGATCAATTAAATTATACATTGGAGAAGAGAAAAGGATTACTCACTCATGAATTGAGTGAGCATCCACAAATAAGAAGAAGAGAACTTATTTATGGATGAAGAAGAAGAGGGGGCGGCAGCTCCTAGGCTATCTCCTCAAAATCTTCAAGCAAATCTACAATATTTTCTTATGGGAATAGAATACATCAAAATCTAGACGTACGGTGGCTATTTATAGTGGAAAAATAACCTAAAGACTCCTATTAGACTTAGGATAGCACTCTAGGACGTTCTAGGGGCTGACTTGGTCTCCAAGTTGGCTTAAAAGTCTTCCTAGGGTCAAAATCCAAGTGAAAGTAGGATCCTGAAATTTCCAGAAATCGCACAGCAAATTCGACATCAATTTTGGGCTTGAAAATGGCAGAACTAGGCTTTGAACTTTAAAGGAAAGTTGTAATCTCGGAGTTAGCTTTCCAACGGCTACTCATGGGCCTAAAACGGACATCTGAGCAGAAAGTTATGGCATTTTTACCGAGACTGCGCTGAATCCTAATACAAATAGGACTAGTATCGAGATTATGCGGGAATTGGATATTTCCTTGGATATATGAGGCACAAATTGGGATTTTAACTCCAATTATGGGCTTATATGGGCTGAGTATTATCCCATATAAAATATCCAAAATTCCATAGCTTTCGGGCTTCTTCATGGCTTGTCTTCAATCCTTCGCAATTAAAGCTCCAATCTTCACTTCTTGCTTCTTCAAATAATTCTTCAATAATCTTCAAGTCTTCAAATTGTCTTCAAGAAATCTTCAAACACGAACTTCGAATCTCCAAATCTATACTCAAAATTACTTTGCTCATATCTGTGTGAAAAGTCATCAAAATAGCTCCAAAAGTAGTGAAAATTAACAAATTCCCAATTTCACATCTCATAAAGACTCAAAACACAAATATCATCAATATAAGATAAATTAGAGCATAAATAGACCCAAAAACATAGTAAAATAGCCATAAAAATAGGGTTGTTTTTGGCTCGATCAGGGCGACTCCATGAATGGCTAAGAATGACAATGCCATCTTTGTTGCCGTGAGAGGTTGATGCAATGGATGCTTTCGACATCGATTAGCATTGTTCTCATCTCGCCTTTGGAAAGTGTCCTCGTGTTGGCAAATCTTCATGTTTGATTTCTTCAAAGCATCCTTGTTCAAGAAACTTGTCGATTCCTAAGAAATGTTTATCTTCATGTTCCAAAAATTGGTTATCAACAAAATCTTGCACACTTGTTTTATTCAGCTCAGGTTGTCCAGGTTGCTCATTGGCAAGACTGGGAGGAGAAGGTGGAAGGATGTCCATCTTGATATCTTCTTGCGATGCTTCTGATTCTTCTTGCACAATCTTTACCTCCTTTGGTAGAGCAGGGACAGGGACTTTGCATGGATCATCATCGTCTTCTTTGAAGAAAAATTGAAAGGAGTCTTGTAAATCAAGTTCATATGGTTCCAAATCATTAATTGTTTCGCTTGACATTCTTTCAACTTCCTTCACGATTGGCTCTTGATGTCTTTGTGTAGTCTCTACCAAATCAACTGGCTTCCATTGTTCCTTGGGAACTTCTTGAATTGTAGCAATTAAAGGAATATTTACCTCCATCTTTTGAAGTGAATTAGATTGGCTTTCTTTACTGCATGTCTTCCTTTGTGGCGCAAACCTTTGAGGAAACGGAAGTGGATCATATTTGGCCCGCATCTCTTCCATCCAGTCAGCTTCTGATTGAGGTTGGTCAGCTTTTGATGAAGAAGAAGGTTGTTCTCTCTTGCTCTTGGTTGAAATCGCCTTGCTTTTGATCGGAATCTCCATGTCGCTTGGCACTTGGACATTGGGTACAGCATCTGATGGTGGAGTCTTCACTTGAAGTATGGGGAATGGATGTGCATGTTGTGATGGTGAATGCATAAGAGAGGGTTGATCCCCAGGTGATCCCATTCCTTTTACATAATCAGCATGATTCAAGCCTCATTGAGTTACACCCATGGTTGTTTGACTTGCCAAGTGCCCTGACGTAAGTTGCATAAACATCTTTGTCATGATTGCACATTGATTGGACACTTTAGCTTCTTGCGAAGTTCTGATATCTCTGAATCTTTTGTTGTGTCGACTTCTGGTTTGTTGAATTGATATATGTTTTCGGCCATGGTATTGAGCAGCTTCCTTGCTTCATCAAGGGTTTTGAGTGTAAAACTCCCTCCACTTGCAGAATCAATATATGTTCCATCTTTATAGAGGAGTCCTTCATAAAAATTCTGAATCAACAGTGCTTCACTTAGGTTGTGGTATGGACAACCCACGCAGATCTCGTTGTATCTCTCCCAGTATTGGTGCCACTTCTCGTCAGGTAATTGTTGACAAGTAGTGATTCTCCTTCTAACATCCGCTCGCTTTGCTTCTGTAAAGTACTGGTTCAAAAATACTGTCTCCATCCCCTTCCAAGAATTTATGGATTTCGATGGCAGACTTAAGAACCAGCTCTTTGCTTTTCCTTCCTATGTTAAAGGGAACGTTCGAAGCTTTGCGTCCTCTTCAGGTATCCTAGTATGTGCAGCACACTTGATGAAGAAACTTTGTAGATGCTCATGAAGGTTTTCATGAGATTCTCCTTGAAAAATTGGCAACATGCTGATCACTTCTGAATTCAGTTTGTATGACATATCCAAAGCTGGATAATCAATGCAGAGGGATGGCACTTCACATTTGAAATTTAGCTCCCTTAATGTACGTGATTGCTCCATTAGACCTTTGTCTAGAAAACAGAAACTTAAAAGAAAAATTAGTAGTAAAAGTTCTTAAACAAAAATTAAAAACGGAAAGTAAATTTTTTTTTTCAAAATAACGCAAACCCTAAAATTTTTTTTTTAAAGAAAAACGCAATTTTTTTTTAAAGAAAACGGAAAAAGAAAATTTCTAGAGCAAATTAATTCTTGGATTTAATCTTACATCCCTTCCCCGGCATCGACGCCAAAATTATGATCATGTCGTCAGCAATCATAAAATAATCCCCACAAAAAACCTAAGTAAAGTAGAAAGGGCAAGTAGGGGTCGAATCCCACAGAGAAGGGTAAAAATTGTAATAATCTTATCCAAAGAATAAATCTTTTCCAAAAATTACTTAGAAAACAGGGGATTAATTATAAAGAAAGCAAATTAAACTAGAAATAAAGCAAAGTAAATTAAATCTAAATTTAGGGCAAATTATAAAGAAAACAATAATTAAAAAGAATACTTCTTCTCCAATGTTATGAATCAATCAAGTTAACTATGGATCCTTGATTTAAAAGATGAATTCAATATTTTATCCGTGATGATAACTGGTCTAGAGAAACTCTAACATGTATATTAGATAAGAGGTCGGTCAAAACTGCAATTATCCATTTTATTCCTTCAGCGATCAATTACTTTTTCAGGGCCTAAAGATCACTTAAGAACATAGCATTAAGAACAAAATTTTACACACATGCCTACAAAGAGAACCATGCGACAAGCAATTTTACTTGGTCGCCGATAAACTCGTCTCATTAAGTTGCGGTCAAACAAGCCTAATTTGCTACCAAACAATCAAACTCGGAGGTCAAAGCTTATTTGATTTAGCTATAGATCTATCATCTTACCTCTTCAGCGGCCGTTCCAAATTAGTAAGAATCAAGATCATAAAATAATACAGAGACTTGTTTACTATCTATCAAGAACTCAACATCAAATTTTAAGCACATAAATCTCACCATAATCAATTGATTGAATTCACCAAAGGATAAGAAGTATTAAGGATTTAGCTACACATGGATTTGGGAAAATCAATGAGAGGCTTAAGAAAACTTAAAAAACTTGAAGAGGCAAAATCTCCTTCTTGAAATCTCCTACGGTTGTCGCACCTCTCTATGCAAAGAGAGGGTTCGGCACCCTTAACCTAAAACTAGAGAAAAAACTAAAATATTTTCTAAGAAAAAGATGATAGAGAATTATGTGTGATTGGGTTACATAAGGTGGCTATTTATAGTGGAAAAATAACCTAAAGACTCCTATTATACTTAGGATAGGACTCTAGGACCTTCTAGGCTCTAACTTGGTCTCCAAGTTGGATTAAAAGTCTTTTTAGAGTGAAATCCAAGTCAAAATACGATCCTGGAATTTTCTGGAATCGCACAGCAACTTCGACAGCAATTTCGGGCTTGAAGATGGCAGAAATGGGCTTCGAACTTCAAAGGAAAGTTGTAGATATCGGAATTAGCTTTCCAATGGCTACTCACAGGCCTAAAACACACATCTGAGCAGAAAGTTATCGCCTTTTTACCAAGACTGCGCTGAATCCTAATCCAAATAGGACTAGTTGCGGGAAATTACGGAATTTGGATGTTTCCTTGGATATATGGGGCACAAATTGTGGATTTATATGGGCTGAGTATTATCCCATATAAAATATCCAAAATTCCATAGCTTCCGGGCTTCTTCAGGGCTTGGCTTCAATCCTTTGCAATTAAGCTCCAAATCTTCAATTCTTGTTTCTTGAAATAATTCTTCAATGGTCTTCAATTCTTCAAATTATCTTCAAATAATCTTCAAACACGAACTTTGAGTCTCCAAATCTTCACTCCAAGTTACTAATTCCATATTTGTGTAAAAAGTCACCAAAATACCTCCAAAAATAGTGAAAAACAAGTTTCCACTTTTCTTGTCTTCAAGACCTAAAAACACAAATACTTGCAAAATATGGTTAAATTCCACATAAAAATAGCAAAAAACATAGGAAAATGATCATAAAAATAGGGTTAATTTTGGCTCGATCACGGAGAGATTAAGCTTTGTGAAGATTATTGATCTACTCATCAAGGTGTGGAGGATATTCAAGTCGACTTTGATAGCTATTCAAGGGTAGATTTGAATCTAAAGCAACTAGATTCGTATCAATTGGTATTAGAGCATAGGTTGTCATCTTCAATCGGTAAATCTATCCTTCTATTCATCATTCATCAAGTTTTCGCCCATCAAAGTTCATCTAGTTCATATCGCACCATAGCTTGAAAAATCCAAAAAATCAGAAACTTTGAAAAATCATAACGGATTCATCTTAACTCTGTTTGCTTTGAAATTTCAGATTTAGAGTCCTTATAACTAGTAGTTATATTGAAAAATATCAAAATAAAATAAAAACAATTTTTCGACCAGAAACTTGTGAATTTTGTTCTGGGTTCGTTTGAAGTCGGAAAGCTTTGAAATTTGAGATTTAGACTTCTTTTAGTGTGATCTTTCTGGGAAAAATACTGGAAAAAAAAATTTGTGCTGTTATCGACTTTTTGCAGATTCTAGGGTTTTGTTTTAGGAATTTGGGGATTAGGGTTTATATTGTGCAATTGATTCAATTTGTTGTAATTAACCCTAATTGAGTGTTTGATTGAGTATCTTGGGTTGTTTTTGCTGTGAATTAAGGTTTAATTTGAAGAATTTCAGGTTAAAACCCTATTGGAGACAAGTGGTACAAAATTGGATCTAAGTGGTACTAGGGTTTTTAACTAATCGATTTGGTTGATTTGTGTTGTTTGATTGAGTTTTTGTGCAGCAAGTTTGGAGAAGGATATCGACATAAGAAACCTACATAAGTGTTTTGGTTTGGATTGAGATCACTTTCCTTTGATTCACAAAAAATTTTGCTACTAATTGTTTGTTCCTCAAGTAGGTCATGAGAAGAAAGGAGGTATCTAATGAGTTGCTCTTATTAGACCTATTGAAGTGTGAGATCATTAAGAGAGTAGTGGACCGCCAATCTGTAGGTTGAATGCAAACACGAGGGCACAAAGGTATACACACACACTTGTGAAGGATTTTTGCTACTAATCTTTGTTCTTGTGTAGGTACCATGGGAGATAAACAAGAAGAGCATAATCCAGAAGTAAACACGAGTGCCATGTTACAACAAATACTTCAACAACTTGGCACCTTGTCTACTAGATTGGATGCTATAGAAACCCGAAATCAACCTTGATGCGCCCAAGGCTTATCATGGAGGGAATTATGCACCAAGGACTCATCTTGATGACATGAAGACTATTCAAGTTCAATTGAAGAGCTTTGATGATGATTTGAGCAAGAAAACACCAACAAATTACAAGTTCATTACTTTGCTTGCTATTGAATCTAGATGGCCGGATTGACATCATGGCATGAGCCCATTATCATTAGTTATCTTTGTTTGGGCTTAATTCTACCTTAAATTAGTTTATTTTTATGTTTGGATGTTATTTGGGTTGGGCCTTGGTTGACTATGTCCAATCCTTAGCTTATTTTCTATTGGTTGTATTTTTGGATAGTTTCTTGAAGGATCTTTTGTGTAGCCTTTATGGTTGGACGAAAATTAGGGTTTTGGAGTAGGTTATGCGTCAACCTCTTGCCTATATAAGGTCTCCAATACCTCTTGTAAACATAAGTTAAGTTTTCAATAAAGATTTGAGGTTTATTCACCCAATTGATTATCTTAGCTTCATTGTTCTAGTTTGAGCAAACTTAGGGTTCTTCAATCTTGTAGCGTCCTAGCAAACAATTAGGTTGTGATTGCTTAATTGTTTGTGAATCTTGTGATCTTAAAAGTTCAATTGCAGGTCTAATTGAGAGCTTAAGGCCGACGAACGAAGATGAAGACTAGGTTAGGTTTATCGACTCATAAAAGTCTAGAAGTATTGGTGTTTCAAGTTTATCTTTGGCAGGTCTCAAAGGTTGATTTGAATCTAACACAACTAGATTCGTATCACAATCAAAGGGAGAATTTGTTTCATACTAGGATGTATGCAAATGGGAAGCCTAGTAGTGTGATCATTGATGGAGGAAGTTGTACAAACATAGCTAGTGTGTACCTAGTAAAGGAGTTGTTGTTGCCCACTACTAAACACCCTAAACCCTATAGTTTAGGATGGTTCAATGATAAAGAGGAGATTAAGGTTAACAAACAAGTTTTAGTTTCTCTTTCTTTGGGCAGGTACAATGATGAGGTGCTATGTGATGTGCTCCCAATGCAAGCATGCCATATCTTACTTGGTCGACCATGGCAATATGACAACAAGGTCCATCATGATGGTGAGACAAATAAGTATTCCTTTATGTATGGTAAGCGTCCTATTACTTTGATTCCTTTATCACCTCAAGAAGCTTTAAAAGATCAAATAAAAGTGAGGGATGAATTTGCTAAGATGGAATCCGATTATAGGACTAAAGGCTAAACATGCTAATTTGAATGTGAATTGCGTTCAAAGCAAATCTTATTTGATTGATAAGCATGCTAGTCTAAGAAAGTTGTTAAGGAGTGTATGTTAGCTACTAAGAGTGAGATTAAAGAAGCTTTGAAAGATAATTCTGTTTTGATCTTGCTTTTGCTAAAAAATACACTTGTTGCTACTAACAACTTGGAAAGTGAGCTTCCAAGCAACATTGTTTCTCTTTTGAGTGATTATGTAGATGTGTTTCCTGAGGAAATTCCTAGTGGTTTACCACCAATTAGGGGGATTGAACATCAAATTGACTTCATCCCTGGAGCGCAAATACCTAATAAGCCAGCTTATAGGACAAATCCTGAAGAAACAAAGGAGTTGGAGAAACAAGTTGGTGAGCTACTACAAAAGGGTTTTGTGCGTGAAAGCCGTTCTCCATGTGCAGTTCCTGTTGTGCTTGTTCCTAAGAAGGATGGAACTTGGAGAATGTGTGTTGATTGTAGGGCAATAAACAACATAACGGTAGAGTATCGTCACCCTATTCCTAGATTAGATGATATGCTTGATGAATTGCATGGTGCTTGCTTATTTTCTAAGATTGATTTAAAGAGTGGCTATCATCAAATTCGCATGAAAGATGGTGATGAATGGAAAACTGCCTTTAAAACTAAGCTAGGATTGTATGAATGGTTAGTTATGCCTTTTGGATTGACTAATGCACCTAGTACTTTCATGAGGTTAATGAATCATGTTTTAAGAGCTTATATTGGCAAGTTTGTTGTTGTTTATTTTGATGATATACTTGTGTATAGCCGAAACCTAGATGAACATGTTAAACATCTAAGATGTGTGTTAGATGTACTTAGGGTTGAGAAGTTGTATGCTAACTTTAAGAAGTGCACCTTTTGCACAAACAAGCTTGTTTTTCTTGGTTTTGTGGTGTCATCGCAAGGTATAGAAGTTGATGAGGAGAAGATCAAAGCAATCAAAGAATGGCCAACCCCCACCAACGTTGGTCAAGTGAGATCTTTTCATGGATTAGCCGGATTCTATAGGAGGTTTGTTAAGGACTTTAGCACCTTAGCCGCACCTATTACTAGTGTGATGAAGAAGAATGCACCATTCAAGTGGGGAAAAGAACAACAAGAAGCATTTGAGACCTTGAAGGAAAAATTGACTAATGCTCCTTTGCTTGTTTTACCTAACTTTAACAATACTTTTGAGATTGAATGTGATGTATCAGGGGTTGGAATTTGAGCTGTTTTGATGCAAGGTGGGAAGCCCGTAGCTTATTTTAGTGAGAAATTGAATGGGGCTGCATTGAATTATCCAACCTATGACAAAGAGTTGTATGCTCTTGTGAGAGAATTACAAACTTGGCGACATTATCTTTGGCCTAAAGCATTTGTGATTCACATGGATCATGAGAGTTTGAAGTACTTGAGAGGCCAACAAAAGTTGAACAAACGACATGCTATGTGGAGTGAGTTCATTGAGTCTTTTCCTTATGTTGTGCGATACAAACAAGGTAAGGAGAATGTTGTAGCCGGTGCTTTATCATGGAGGTATCTCTTACTTTCCATGCTTGATTCTAAGTTTATTGGATTTGAGTTTATTAAGGAATTGTATGCTAGTGATGTTTACTTTGGTGAAATCTTTAAAGCATGTGAAAATTTTGGATTTGGAAAGTATTAGAAGCATGATGGATTTTTGTTTAAAGAATCTAGATTGTGTGTGCCTTGTTGCTCTTTGCGTTATGTGCTTGTGAGGGAATCGCATGAAGGGGGTTTAATGGGTCAGTTTGGTGTTGATAGAACATATGAGATATTGGATGAACACTTCTTTTGGCCTAAGATACGATATGATGTAGGGAAGCATGTTTCTAGTTGTATTGTTTGTTTGCAAGCTAAATCTACATCTAAGCCTCATGGATTGTATACTCCTTTGCCTATTATTCCTCATGAACCATGGACTCATATTAGCATGGATTTTGTGTTAGGATTACCTCGTTCTAAGAGAGGTAAAGATTCTATCTTTTTGGTTGTTGATAAATTTTCTAAGATGGCACACTTTATTGCATGTACTAAAACGGATGATGCCATCAATGTAGCTAATTTGTTCTTTAAAGAGATTGTTAGACTACATGGAATGCCTAGGACGATTGTGAGTGATAGAAATGCTAAGTTCTTAAGTCACTTTTGGAGGACATTATGGGCTAAGTTAGGTACTAAGTTCTTATTCTCAACTACTTGTCATCCTCAAACCGATGGCCAAATTGAAGTAGTTAATAGGACTTTGTCAACCTTGCTTAGGGCATTAATTAAGAAGAACTTAAGAACTTGGGAGGATTTATCGTGTCGTCAACAATCATAAAAATAATCCCCACAAAATCCTAACTAAAGTAGATAGGGCAAGTAGGGGTCGAATCCCACAAAGAAGGGTAATAATCTTATCCAAAGAATAAATCTTTTCTAAAAATTACTTTTAAAACAGAAAACAGGGGATTAATTATAGTGAAAATAAATTAAACTAAAAACAAAGCAAAGTAAATTAAATCTAAATCTAAATCTATGGCAATTATAAAGCAAACAATAATTAAAAAGCATACTTCTTCTCCGATGGTATGAATCAATCAAATTAACTATGGATCCTTGATTTAAAAGGTGAATTCAGTGTCTTATTCTTGATGATAACTGGTCTCAGAAACTGAACATGTATATTAGATAAGAGGCCGATCAAAGCTGCAACTATCCTTTTATTCCTTCAGCAATCAATTACTTTTTCAGGGCCTAAAGATCGCTTGAGAATAAAGCATTAAGAATAATTAATTTACACACATGCCTACAAGTAGAACCATACGACAAGAATTTTTTTATCCACTGATAAACTCATCCCATTGGGCAGCGGTCAAACAAACCCAATTTGCTACAAATAATCAAACTCGGAGGTCATGCCTTATTTGATTTAGCTATAGATCCATCAACTTACCTCTTCAGCGGCCGTTCCAAATTAATAAGAATCAAGGTCATAAAATAATACAGGGACTTGTTTACTATCTATCAAGAACTCAACACTAAATTATAAGTACAGAAATCTCACCAAAATCTATTGATTGAATTCACCCAGGATAAGAAGTATTAAGGATTTAGCTACTCATGGATCCATGAGAGGCTTAAGAAACTTTACAAAACTTGAAGGCAAAATCCTCCTCTTGAAGATCCTAGGGTTGCCGCACCTCCCTATGCAAAGAGAGGGTGCGGCACCCTTAACCTAAAACTAGAGAAAAAGCTAGAATATTTTCTAAGAAAAAGATGAAAGAGAATTGTATATGTGATTGGGTTACATAAGGTGGCTATTTATAGTGGAAAAATGACCTAAAGACTCCTATTATACTTAGGGAAGGACTCTAGGACGTTCTAGGCTCTAACTTGGTCTCCAAGTTGGATTAAAAGTCCTCCTAGAGCAAAAATCCTAGTCAAAATAGGATCCTGGAATTTTCTGGATTTCTGCAGAAACTTCGACAGCAATTTCGGGCTTGAAGATGGCAGAACTGGGCTTTGGACAAAGGAAACTTGTATATCTCGGAATTAGCTTTCCAACGACTACTCATGGGCCTAAAACGGACATCTGAGCAGAAAGTTATGGGCTTTCTACCAAGACTGCGCTGATTCCTACTCCAAATAGGACTAGTTGCGGGAAATTACGGGATTTGGATATTTCCTTGGATATATGGGGCACAAATTGCGATTTTAACTCCAATTGTGACTTATTAAGATGAGTATTATCCCATATAAAATATCCAAAAATCCTTAGCTTCCGAGTTTCTTCTGGGCTTGGCTTCAATCCTTTGCAAATAAGCTCCAAATCTACAATTCTTGCTTCTTGAAATAATTCTTTAATGATCTACAAATCTTCAAATTATCTTCAAATAATCTTCAAACACGAACTTCGAATTTCTAAATCTTCACTCCAAGTTGCTAATTCCATATTTGTGCAAAAAGTCATCAAAATAGCGCCAAAAATAGTGAAAAACAACAAGTTTCCACTTTTCTTGTCTTCAAGATCTAAAAACACAAATACTTGCAAAATAGGGTTAAATTCCACATAAAATAGCAAAAAGCATAGGAAAATCATCATAAAAATAGGATCTTTTCTGGCTCGATCATTATCTACCTCATGTTGAATTTGCATACAATAGAAGCATACATAGCACTACTGGATGTTCACCTTTTGAAACTGTGTATGGTTTTAATCCTTTAACCCCATTGGATTTGTTGAGTTTACCTTTGAGTGTGCAAGTCGATATGGATGGTGAAAGAAAGGCTGACGTTGTTAAGGATCTTCATGCAAGGGTTCGAGCTCAAATTGAGAAGAAAACACAACACTACATGAAGGTTGCTAACAAGCACTACAGAAAAACAGTGAAATAGCGGCTTTTATTTTTACATATAGCGGCATTTGCAAACGCCGCTACTCAAGATAACGGCGTCTGACTAGACGTCGTCAAGGTCGTCGTTATATAAAATGCCTTTATTTTGCGGCGTCTGGTATCAAGACGCCGCTATCATGATTTCGGCGTCTAAACGTTGTCATATAGAGGCGTTTAGATGCCGTCATATATTTTTTCCAAAATCACTAATTTTTTTTTGAAAAATAAAACATAGCGGCGTCTAGACGCCACTATTTGGCGGCGTCTAGACGCCGCTAACTTAAGGTGTATATGGAAAAATAATCAATTTTTTTAGATTGAATATAGCGGCGTCTAGACGCCCCCAA
>AWWV01013154.1:0-22525 GCA_001974805.1 Corchorus capsularis | reverse complement strand
ATATATATATATATATATATATGTATATATATGAAAATTGTTCTATACACAATTTCAGTAAAAAACTCTATTGTTCCAGTGTTACATCAACCACACATGATTAAAGGAATTTAAGGAATCAAAAGAATCATATTGTATCTACTTGTTTACCACAGCGTGATTGTGCACTGGAAATTGAAGTATTGACAAAAAAATTACCACCATCATCATCTCCATAGTCACGACCATCGCCACCGCCACTAGTATTCGCATTTTTAGTGCCCTACTAAAAAATATAAGAGTTATAACACTTAATTAGAAAATCAGTTTAGGGTCAAAGACTTTTACATACACTAAATAATGAGAATGAAAATCTCATTACCTGTGGCGTACTCTCCGTCACAACATCTATAGAATCTGGGAATTTTTGTGCAACAATCATCATGAGCTTATCTAGTTTGGAGGAAATTGGAGCATTTTCATTAGTCAAACGATCAAGCTGCTCTCTCTCCACTCGTCTCTCTTCTTCAATTTGCGCAATTTTGTTGATTTTGCAATTCCCTTCGCTGCAAACAAAAGACATAAATAACTTTAAAACGACGAAAACAGCCCATGTCAAAATGAAACCGTAACGAACTCCCTTTTTTGTAATATCTAGTTTTCATCAAATTATAAAGTAAAACAATTTAAATTTCGAACCTGAATTTCTTCTCTTAGTTGCTGAACCTCTGATGAAGAACCCTTCGAATAGGCCGTGAACAAATTAGCATTGTCTTTAAAGACGTCTTTTGGTGTGACCCCCAATCCAAGACATCTTACTCAACCAGGTTGTTCTTCCCCTAACACCTCAACCAAAATTCTGCTTTCAACTTCATCCTTTGACAAATTCGTTGTATCCTCCGTAGATGCGGATTTCTGCAAATCGTCTATCCTTTTCTATTTTATAACAATTACAAACCACATGTAAGAGCCACTTGCAAAGAGAAATAATACACATTTGCTTGATTTAGAATTGGAAAACTCACCATAACTTCCCCGACTTTTTCGTTTACGGGTGCTCCATTTCTTCTTGTATGCGTCTTCCTGAACACGTTGACACGCCCAACATCTTCTCCTTTATTCCTCTATAAATAATTCAAAGAAGAATTTGCATGTCATAGGAGAAAAAAATTTAAATAACTTGTTTAAATTTGTAGAAAAAAAGTAGCAGCAGCAACCAAGATTAATATTTACCTTCTTTAAAAACGCAGCAATTTTAAATTACTTACCATCTCATTTCTCAGTCTCGCAAAGCTTTTTGAGCTTGCCGTGTGAAGATTATGTTGACATTCTCGGCTCTCTTTTCCTACTTTTGCCTTTTTCTATTAACAAAAAATGCATAATGTTAATATACCAACAAGAATAATGTGCCACCAAGAATGCACTTTTTCTACAAATTTAAATACTAATAAGATGTACCTTTCCTTTTGTTGAGTGCCAATATTCTGCCATGGGGTCAAAAAGGTATGCGGGTATCTTTGGATCTCACGCAGCTTTCGTCGCAGGAAGTGTATCTCTATAGAATTTTTTCTTCAATTTATGCCTGTAGTCCCTCCACTTTTTTCCCATATTCATTTCTAGCCATGGGTGTGTGTCACAGTCAAAGTGAAATCTTGTCTGAAAACATAAACAATAATGTAGAAAATTCAGATGAACATGATGCATTACACTTTGAATTTAAATATGGAACACAAAAACAATTTAGAACTCTATTTGGAAAGATGATTTAGGGAAGTTACAAACCTTAACAAACTCCACCGCTCTTTCTTTGACAGTATGATCAATGGTATTCCATGGCTTTGGACTCATTGGAAGTCGTACTTGATCCCGACCCAACTTCCCTAGAAATCCTCCAAGGAGTTTGCTTTCATCTCCAACAGGTTGTTTCAATTCATTGCCTTTAATAATAACTCTGTAGGGAGGCCGTTCGGTCCAGATTTTATTCAAATTTGTTTTTACTTGTTTCTCCACTCCATTGTCATCAACAACTATAATTAAAAATGAGTTAGTAAATTATATAAAAAAAAGTGACAGAAAATTCCCAAGTCAAATAGATTATGGTTCTAGTGGAATACCTGTAACGGTTGTCATATAATTTGAATCAACCGGCTCAGAGAGTTCAGAAGTGGCATCATGACTGTTGCTCGGCCCCGCTTCGTTAAGCGCAGCCGAACCCACCCGAGGCGAAGTGGGAGGATCCATTGCTGGGGTCGAAGTGGGAGGATCCACTTCTGGGGTCGAAGTGGGAGGATCCACTTCTGGGGTCGAAGTGGGGAGAGTCGGAACATGAACATCCTCTCCATTTGCAGCCTCAATGGGGTCGTCATTTGCTGCTAAATCCCGGATGCCAGTAGGTTTTACTCGACATTGCTTCTGAATTGCTTTCTTCGAGTTTATTATAGAACTTGAACCTTCCGGGAACTTCCTCTTCATATAACCTTTGGGTTTGCTGCATAGTAGACAAAAAAAACCAAACAAAAATTAGTGAACAATAACACAAATACAAGACAAATTAGTTATTGAAACTACATATGGAATATTCAAACTTCAATCAAAACAATTTCCATTTCTTACGAACCTTGTATTGTACTTTTGCATATTAGCAGCAATAGTGCGTATCTTGATCTTCAAATTGCAATTGTAAAAAAAAAAAAGACGACAACATGTATTATTACACCAAATAATAAAACTATGGATAGGAAATTAACCTCAACATAATCAACAAATGAAGATAGAGAATATACCTACTTGTTGTCAACTATTCCAGAATCTCTTAGAGGAAAAACCTGGAGGAAATAGAGTGAAATAGAAGTGAAGTTTTACAACCATTTTTGAGTACTTGAGTATAGATTTGGAGGTGAACACCACTCCAAATTTTAGTTTACCAATGATTCAATATTGAGGCATACTGTTAATTCTAGAAAAAAACCCAATTATGATAAATCCTCAACTCTCTAATTTCCAAACAAGGGAAAGAAGAATTGTTCTCTCTACTCTATATTCTACTCCCAAACCAACAGCTACTCTATAACATTTCCTCTCCTCAAGATGTTATGCGCAACAGAGGATAAATATTTCTTCTATGTTATATATAAGGCAACAAAGAACAGGCGAACTAATTCAAATCAAAGCATCAACATGGATAGAAGATAATAATATGAAAAGGATCTCATTGATTATCAAGTTAGGATGTCAAAGACATACCAGGTGATGTATGGGTACCGCAGTCAATGTTCCAAATCGACCATTAATACGCCCAACAATTTCATGAACCTGGCTTGTAGTTTTTGGTCTGTGAAAAATAGTAAGAAAACAACAGTGAATTACATTCAGCCAAACATGTGAATAAAGAAATTTCCACATAATTTCACCATTTTAAAACCAAAACTAGAAAAGGAAGATAATAATATTAAAGGTTAAATATGGTTAAGTGGCCAAATTGCGAAGGGAAATGAACCGAATACAAAAATTTAGGGTTTTAAAAATTTGGGAATGAAGAAAGGAGAAGGAAACAAAAAAATTAGGGACCTGAGAAAAGGAAAGGAGAAGGAAAATCCTCTGGGCACAAAATTGCAGGAACCCATTTTTTTTTTAATTTTTACCCAAAAACTCACCATTCATATAAAACAAAGAGGTTAATAGCTAGCTGCGAATCGAAGTAAGATAAAAGGAAAGGAGAAAAGGAAAGGAGAAAAGGAAGGGAGAAAAGGAAGGAAGAGACCTGCGAAAAGGAAAGGAGAAAAGTAAAGGAGAACCCCTAAACCTTTTCGACTTACTCTCTGCGAATCGAAGTAAGAGACACTGCGAATGACCTTGCAAAATGGGCGCTGCGATTCGATAATTTTAGGGCGGAGGAGGGCGGAGGAGAGGGAAGAAAATGGAAGAGTGTTTCGAATGACAGAAGAAATAGACTTAGCCAATTTTAGGGTGTTTTGGGTAAAAAAACGACATTGTTTAATATTCAATTTATCAAATAGCGGGCAACACGTACATAGACGCCGCTATATATAAGAAATTAAAATAAAAAAAATTAAATAATTAGAAATTAGAAACCCAAATAGCGGCGTCTGATAGCTCCGACGCCGTTAAATAGTGGCGTTTGACAAACCAGACGCCGCTACTCTAGAAATTAAAAAAAAAATATACTAATAATTAGAAATTAGGACGCCCAACTGGGGGCCCGGTTAGGGTCCAACTGGGCGCCCAGCCAGGACAGAAACAACACCAAAATTGTTTCAACTCAACCGGGCTCCCAGCTGAGTGGCAACCAGGCTCCCATTTTGACTCCACCAAATAGCGGCGTCTATATATTCAGACGCTGTTAAACAGCGGCATTTTAATACTACAGACGCCGCCATTCTAGAAATTAAAAAAAATTATTAATAATTAGAAATTAGGACGCCCAACTAGGGCCCGGTTAGGGTCCAACTGGGCGCCCAGTCAGGACAGAAACAACACCAAAATTGCTTCAACTCAGCCGGGCTCCCAGCTGAGTGGCAACCGGGCTCCCATTTTGACTCCACCAAATAGCGGCGTCTAATCATTCAGACGCTGTTAAATAGTGGCGTTTTAAACAAAAGACGCCGCTAAATGGTGGCGTTTGTTTCACTAGTCGCCGCTATTGTGCTGCAAATCTTTGGGCCCTAATAAACAACTCTTAATGTTAACAATGACAATTTAAATGGTATTCCATATTATAATCGAAAAATATAAAAACTAAGAACTAAAATTAAATCAAAGTTGTATAAGAACTCAACAAAATTACCAAAGAAAATGAATTACAAAATGCTACATCCAAATGGAATTCATATACATTGCATAAACACAATTTTAGGATAAGTTGACCTTGCAGAATGAGAACCCCTAAACCCATTTACAAAATCAAACATGTTATTCATCTAACTCAACATCATGTCGAATCCATTGCATTTCGGATTCGTCAACCATTACATTGGAAGGAAAAAACTCCGTTCGTGGCTCATTGGAGGATTCCCCACCCATGTCAAAATTATCTCTAGGTGTATTGTGAACAACAACATGCCAAGCTCGTTCGATCGGATCTTGCGAGTAGAAAACTTGTTTAACTTAAGAGGAGAAAACATAAGGGTCATCAACAACATGATCACCGGTATGAATGAGCCGATCAAAATTGACTAGAGTAAACCCAAACTCATCTCTCTTAACACCTCTAGAACTATTCACATCAGCCCAGTGACATCGAAACAAGACAACCATATACTTTTCATCAAAATCTAATTCAATGATATCATTAAGCACTCCATAGTAGTCAAGGTTTCCTTCTAAAGGGTTCAAATCTCGAGAACTAGCATAACTTGTTGTTGACGAAGTGACAACTACTCCAGAATTTTGCGTTCGGCCCTTGCTCTCAAATTATTTGACCTTAAACCGATATCCATTGATGGAATATCCCTTGTACCTTTTCACAATCTCCTTTGGACCTCGAGCAAGAATTCCAACTTCTTCAGAAACTTGAAGCCCATCGTTAACCTGAAGGTAATCCATATATAAGTAACTTAGATAGAACCCATTGTAAGTAACATAACAATACAGGAAAAGGTAATTAACTTACGTGTTGCCTAAACCAATCAAGAAACGTCTCCGTGAATATCTTATCAACATCACGCTGGTTAGGTCGTCGAGAACGGTTGTTGATGACCAAGCTTCTCTTGTAGTTTCTAAACTTAAAATGAAGCTTAATTAGTACTAAGATGTAAAAACATATGTTAATGCTATTGATTGTTTATACTAACCTTCTAAATGGCTCAATCGCATCATGGTGGAAAAGAACGTATCGATGTGCTTGGGTCCTTGATATATGATCTAACTCGACATACTGAAACCCGCCAATTTTTTCACCACCACTTGAGAATAAATAAGGAACGCCATTATCATTTTCCGAGCAGCCAGGATTTCTTGATGGTCTATTAAATCGAGTTTCGATTCCTTCAAGATATCTAGAACAGAATGTCATGCATTCCTCTGCCAAGTAACCTTCGGCAATTGAACCTTCCGGAAACCGTTTGTTTAGCACGTAGGCACCCAACTTACCTAAGAACCTACGAAAATAATAGTACAAGTTAAATTTTTTCCATAGTATTGAAAATAAATAACTTGCTTTATGGAAATTGAAGTAGTACCTTTCTACCGGATACATCCACCTAGGAGAAACCGGTCCACCAAGTTTTGCTTGTAATGGCAAGTGAATAACCAAATGCACCATTATGGTGAAAAGGCTAGGAGGGAAGACCTTCTCTAGATTGCATAAAGCCAATGCGGCGCGTTCTTGAAGTTTGTCTAGCTCATCTAGCTTGAGAACCTTAGCATAGAGAGCTTTGAATATGTTACAAAGCTCAATTATGACTATAGTCACTCTTTTCGGCATTGATGACCGTAAGGCTATTGGAAGTAAGTCATGCATTAAGACGTGACAATCATGTGACTTCAAATGATACAGTTTCCGGTCACTGACATTCACACATCTTGATATATTTGAGGAAAAACCATCCGGAACCTTGATGTCCTTCAAAACTTGACAGAAGATCTCCTTCTCCTTTTTAGACATGGCATATACAGCCGGAGGAATGCTTTTCTTTCCATTATGATCCAATTGGGGATGAAGATCAGGTCGGATTCCCATCTCAACTAAGTCAAGACGACTATTTAGATCGTCTTTTGATTTGCCATCCATGTCAAGAATGGTGCCGAGGATGTTATCACAAACGTTCTTCTCAATATGCATCACATTAAGGTTGTGACGCAGTAGATTGTGCTCCCAATAAATCAAATAAAAAAAAATACTCCGCTTTTTCCACAGCGATGCCTCATTTGAGCTAACACCCTCATCACCATCTTCGATATTTCTTCTTTTTGTAGCTCTCTTTTTTTCCCCTTGCCATACGAGAATTCACAACCATTCAACATCTCCAAGATGCAGGATCCAGAGGTAATCAAAGGTGCTTCCCGTAATTCCACCGTGTTGTCAAAAGCACGCTTCTGCGATTTAAAGGGATGGCCTGCCTCCAACCACCTCCGATGTCCCAAATAAGAAAACTTCTTACCATGCTTCAACCAATTGGAACATGTTTCCATCGCACAACAGGGACAAGCAAAACGACCTTTAGTACTCCATCCGGATAAATTAGCATAAGCATGGAAGTCATTAACGGTCCACAATAATGCAGCACGGAGGTGAAAATTCTGTTTTCGTGTTGCATCATAAATAAGGACTCCATCCCATAATTGCTTCAACTCTTCAATGAGAGGATGCAAATACACATCGATGTCATCCCCCGGACCTTTCTCCCCTGGAATTATCATAGACAAGATGAAAGAAGATTGTTTCGTACTGATCCAAGGTGCTTGATTGTAAGGAATTAAGACGACTGGCCATGTACTGTAGGTACTACTCATTGTCTTAAACGAAATTAAAAACCCATCAGATGCAAGTCCAAGGCGAACATTTCTAGGTTCCGAAGCGAAATCCGGATACCTAGAATCAAAATCCTTCCAGGCTAACGAATCTGCTGGATGCCTCAAATTTCCATCATCGGAACGGCCATCGGCATGCCCCGTCATAGACTCCGAAGTCTTAGAGCACATGAAAAGCCTCTGCAGCCTTGGGATTAACGGAAAATACCGCAATACCTTTGCAGGCCTCAATTTCCCCGGGTTCACAACAACATCCTCCCTATTCAAAGAATCATAAGAGTTGGGTTGTAACCACCGGGAACTTCCACAGACATGGTAAGACTCTTGATCTGCTCTATCTCCCTAATACAACATACAATCTTGGGGACAACTATGAATTTTTTTATACGAAAACCCCAAATCACCAATGATCTTTTTTAACTCATAAAGAGAAGTAGGAATTGCTGCAAAGGGAAATACATCTCGCAACAACTTTAAAACCAAGTCTAAAGCTTTTCCCGTCATACCAGACAAGCACTTCAAGTGCAAGAGCTTTATTGAAAAGGACAACTTTGAGACTTGGGATTCCGGGTAAAGTGGCTCATTCATGCTTTCAAGTAACTTATAAAAGTTTGTAACCTCTATAATAGGTTCTTCGTCCCTTGTATCTTCGTTTAAATCACCTACATTTGCATCACTTCCAACTTGATCAGATTCATGGCAAGATGGTCGGTCATGCATGTTCTAAGCATCACGCAACAATCCCCTCACGTCATCTCGTGCGATGTCACCTCCTAAACTTGAACTAGCCCTGGAAGAAATGGCCTGCATACTTGAATTTCTAGTAGGCAAATCCTCACCATGGAAAGCAAACTCCTCATAACTTCTTACAAAGCCATCAACAATTAAATGTTCCTGGACAATGTCTCTCTCAAGCCACCTCCCGTTTTTACACTTAGCACATGGGCACACTATTTCGAGACCTTTACTTTCTCTCTCAAAAGCAAAATCAAGGAACTGTTCTAACCCTGCTTCATAAACAGGATCACACCTGTCCTTTTGCATCCAACTCTTGTCCATTGCACTTTTATTTTATCCTAATAAATTACAAAGGCAGAGTGTTCAAAGATAATGAAATGCTATACTAACATCAATGTTTCAATAACAATCACCATTAAGTAACAAATCCTCACCAAATTTACATTTTAACAAAAACATAAATCATGTGTTTCCAATTGGATAAATACATGGATGGCATTGAACAAAATCATAAATCAATACATGGCATTGAAAGCTAATGCATAAAGCTAAACAATATCATCAAACAAACTTGTATAAATAGGAAATCATTATATTCTACAACAACCTAAAACATTAATATACAACACAATCAATATTCATGATCTCTCTAAATTTCTAACTTCATGGTCATATTATTAGTTTCTCTAAAATTCTAAATTCTAACAAGTTAGACATAAAGCAAACACCAAGATTCCACGAAAATCAACAAAATTGAAACAACTAAAGGAAAAAGACAAACCCAAATGGTATGAAGAATGAAATTGGAGTTTTGTCTTCTCTTTTCTTCTCCACAACTAGATTATACTATGAAGAATGAAGAAAACCCATTAGATTGAATGGAAAAAGAGTCAATAATATGGGGTTTAGGCTTGATTATGCAAGAGGTAGCTCAAATGGTTGGATTTCCCTTTATTTTTCAGAGAATCGAATCATTTCAGGCCGGAATTTGTGGAATGAAGAAGGCTGTTCTCGACTTAGCTAAAAGCTGTCTGAACTAGCCAAAACGACGTCATTTTTGGCAAAATAAAATTTAAATATAGCGGCGTCTGAAAGGACAAACGCCGCTATATATAAATATATATATTTTATATTCATATAAAAGCAATTTCTGAATATTGGGATTTTTTTCAAAAAATATATATATTACACATAGCGGTGTCTAGAGACCAAAACGCCACTATTTAGCGGCGCCCAGCTCAAGACGCCGCTATATATATCATGCGCGAGGGAATTTTTCCCTCCAAAATAAAGGCAACCAAAATTCACTATCCCAAAATATTAACATTGCGGCGTCCCATCCAGAAGACGCCACCGATTTGCGGCGTCTAACATCCAAACGCCGCTATATGCTATAGGCTGTAGTTTGTAAATTTTTTCCTGTTTTTGGGAGAGGGAATTTTTCCCACCAAAAAAATAAGGGAAAAAAATGTCTCCCTCCATATTTCAAATAGCGGCGTCCAACAACTAGACGCCGCTATATACTATAGCGTAAAGTCGGGAATTTCCGGGTGTGGCGTAAAAGGGGATTTTTCCCTCCAAAAAAAATCAAAACAAAATTCTCTCCCTCCATACATAGAGATGGCGGCGTCTTGGGTATGTAACCGCCGCAAAATAGCGGCGTCGCAAAATGAGACGCCACTATTGTGCATTTTAGGATATAATATAGCGGCGTTTTCCTAGACGCCGCTAAATAAACGCCCCTATTTCAGCGTTTTTCTGTAGTGAAGGGGCGCAAAGAGATCATCTTTGTACCTGGAGATTGGGTTTGGTTGCATCTAAGAAATTAGAGGTTCCCTAAAAAGAGAAAGTCTAAGCTCTTACCTCGTGGAGATGGTCCATTCCAAGTCTTGGAGAGGATCAACAACAATGCCTATAAGCTAGATCTTCCTAGTGAATATGGCAATGTAAGTGCTACATTTAATGTTTCAGACTTATCCTTGTTTGATAGTGATGCAGATTTGAGGACAAATCCTTTTCAAGGGAGAGGGGATGATGCGCCAAGGGATTATCATGGTCTTGAAGAGCACAATGGAGCAAATGGAGATCATGGAAAGGATGATCAAGGAGTGCAAGGAAGCTTGGAGAAGCAAGGAGGAGATGGGATCGCACCAAAGACATCAATGGGTGAAGGAATCGCACCAAAAATGCCATTGGATGGAGGAATCGCACCAAAGATGCCATTTGATCCTTTGGTGATGCCATTAGGTCCTATGACTAGGCTAGAACTAAAAGGTTCAAGGAAGCATTATTGGGCTTTGTTCGAAGTCATCTTGAAGACTTGAAGTCCATTGAAGATCAATTGGAGAGCATTGAAGACATTAAGCAAAGGAATAGTCCCATCGATTCCAAGTTGTGCACCATACTTACAATCGATAATCATTAGGGCTTACATTGTGTAATTCAGCCATATGGGTCTTAATTCTATCTTAGATTAGCTATTTAATTAGTTTAGAAGACATTGGGTTGGGCCTTATTTGACTAAGTCCAATCCTTGCTTAATTAAGTTATGTTATTTACTTTTCCTAGTAGAACATGACTTAGGCAATTTCCTTGTTCTTTCCTTTATGTAATGTCGCCCTTAAGGCTTTAGGATTAGGATGAGGGGCGTCCCCTACTACTATAGAAAGGGACCATCCCCCTCTTGTAAACACAAGTTAAGTTTTCAATAAAGATTTGAGGTTTATTCACCCAATTGATTATCTTAACTTCATTGTTCTAGTTTGAGCAAACTTAGGGTTCTTCAATCTTGTAGAGTCCTAGCAAACAATTAGGTTGTGATTGCTTAATTGTTTGTGAATCTTGTGATCTTAAGTGTTCAATTGCAGGTCTAATTGAGGGCTTAAGGAGGACGAACGAAAAGGAAGACTAGGTTAGGTTTATCGACTCATACAAGTCTACAAGTATTGGTGTTTCAAGTTGATCTTTGGCGGGTCTCAAAGGTGGATTTGAATCTAACACAACTAGATTCGTATCAAGTTTTATGAGGATTATGTAATTGTATATCTTACTCAAGCCTTTTTCCTTCTCCAACCCATTTTTCCATTCCGTTTTTTGTATATGTGTGTGTGTCTTGAACAGAGAATACAATTTGTGAAGTTCATTTACCATTTTGGTGTAGTTTTCATGGCCAAGATTTTGCCACGCCATTCCTGATTTTGGCTTCTTTGGTCATTTTGCTTGGCTTATTTTTCAGCCTAGGTTTGCTGTCTTGTTCCCATGTTTTACGTGTGTCCCATTCCTCTCCCACGCGTCTCTTCCCTGTTTCAAAACCTGTTTCCAGTTTGGTTTCTTCAGTCCATTCCCTCTTTTCTGTCTTTTTCTTTCCAATTTTCTTTTCTTTTGTTGATTGGTCTTTTGTTTCCAATTTTCATTTCAAAATCCTGGATTTTGATTTTGGTTTCTGCCTTTGTCATTTTGTTTTCTCTTTCCTATGCATGTCAATTGATCTGTCTTCTTATTTATATATGGGTTTTTTTAAGCTTTCAAGGTTCTGGTTCCCCTTTTGTTTTGGTGATTTGAATATTTTCAGGTTTGCTTATTTCTCTGTTCACGTTTTCTCTTTTTTTGGACCATGGAGGAATCATCTACAGAGAAGGTATGTAGTCTTTATTTTAGATCTCCCTTTTTGATTTCAATTGTTTTCTTTTTTCCGTCTTTTGTTGTTTATCCATTCTGCTACCTTTTGTTCTTTGATATGCCACTTAATTTTTTCCCTGTATTGATGTTACTTCATTTTGTTGTCTTTTATTATCTCATTGATGCCAGTATTGTTCTATTGATTGTCTGCGAATTATGATTAATGATTCCGCGTATGTTCAAGGTGTCATCTTAGGCTTTTATTTTGGAGAGAGAATTCTCTCCACTACTAGGAAATCAGTGGAGATGTCCACTGATTATCTAACGGTTATTAATAAGCCACATCATCTCCTCTTTTCTTCAACACAAACTATTTTACTAGAATATTTGACACCGTTTGTTTAATCCTATCCACATTTATTTACTCTGCTAATGTATGTATCTCACTATACCCGTCATCTTCTTTGTATTTTAACTTAATACTACTACCTTTCAAAGATTTTGAATCCATCATTTGAGCAAGACAAAACCACTCTCATCTGGATTTTTTACTTGACCATTCTAACTAAGAACAAATATAAAACACTCTAGAACAAAATTATAAGAGAAAAGGAAAAACCACCTTTTAGCTGAGCAAAGAACAAGTAAAAATCAAGGACTTTCAAGTTGAAGAACCATCATAGCAATAGCTGATGAAAATAAAAATCATAATTCATAATATTGCAAGCAACCACAGAATTTTGAAGATCCAAAACGGGATTTGGATTCCCACAAAGCATATAGATTTCAAACAACTTTCATCATTGTTTTGTAATTATTAAGGAAAAATCCCATTGATTTATCTGAAACAAAAAATTGTTGTAAAAAGATTGACTTTGAATCCAAAACGGAGGTTAGTGCTGAAAAGAATCTTCCACAATTAATACTTTTTTTCTCGACTTTTCCTTGAAGAAGCAGGGCCAACCGACCAATTATCCCCTATTACCATACAGAGATTACTGCTTCAAGTTTATGTTCGCCAAGGTTTGAACTCTTTCTTTCTAAAAACAAATTCCTTTGATAATGATTAATAGGAAACCCACGAACCCTTTGAAAGAAAATCCTAGTAAATGAAATTTGGGGGTATTTGGATTTTTTAAGGCCTCCAATTTCAAGCTGAAGAACAAAATTAAGGACTTGAAAACAATAGAGAAAATAATGCAACTAAGCTAATGGTTTTGACAATTTTGTGGGTTTAAGGGGAACGAGTTGGCAGGAAGTTTATTTGGAATTTGTTGTTAAGTAAGGTTTCACTATGGACGAAAGGGGCAATGAAGGAATTTGGTTGCTGCAGATTAACCAAAGGAAGAAGACAGAGTGCATAATAAGCAGAAAAAAATTGAAAATAAATTACAAAGTTTGTGGCTCACATGGCTTATTAATAACCGTTAGATAATCAGTGGAGATCTCTACTAATTTCCTAATAGTGGAGAGAATCATCTCCCTTTATTTTGTCATGCCTGTTGGAACCATGAGCTGCCCTTCACTGCCCAATTTCACTACAATCAAAAAAAAAAAAATATATATATATATATACATATATATATATATATATATATATTTAAACATGTTCACATGGTCGTGGAAAATTATTTCATTTAATCAATCCATGGTTATCTTTCAGTGTCACTTATTTTCCTTTCCACCCCATTGTTAGTCAACAGTATTCTTTTGATGTTAGGTGATCTGAAAGGTATTGAAATGAGTGTGGTTGGCTCTTGTTGGTCAGTGGGTTTTTGGTATGGTTTAGCTAGAAAAGAAGATTGCAGTGCCTGTTTCGGTTGCCCCTTATGTATTTTTTTCCTCATTTGTTTCCATGTCTTATGCCCTCCTTATCTCTATCATGTGCTGATTTCTATTACCCCTCATGGACTGCTATTTATGATTTAAGTCCTACCTGATCTTCCTATTAATTCATTTGTTTTCATTTGTTGTAGGTTTTACTCATTTATTTTCATCAATTTCTTTCATTGGTCTTGCAACTTCTTACAGTTGTTCTTCTTTATTTCTCTGGATTATTTCGCTGCACCACACATGGAAAAAAGTTCATCGCAAAAGGTATGTTGTGTGTCCCTTTTTGTTCCCCCATTCAGTCATGCTTTTCTTCCATGTTTCTTAGACACTCGATTTTCCTTTCATCATACAGGGCCCTGTGGAACTTATACATGCAGTCCTCATAGAACTAAAATATCATGTTGGTTGATGTTATTGGAACAAATTTTTTCAGTTGATATTAGACTATTTAACATTTTTAATTGACTCTACCTGGATTAACATTCCTTTTTATCATAGATGCTGCTGGGTTATTGTTACGTGTCACTAAAGTCATCCCTACCCGTGTTAAGGATTCTAGTGGATAGAATAGATGCTTACATTATTTTGCATATTTTGTTACTTTAATCCTGTTCTTTTATGTTTTGATGTCAAGTGATCAGAAAACCATTCTAATTCAGCAGAGATAAGTTGGGAATTACTTTGTGGAAACATCATATTTGAAAGTTGGATGCTGATTATGTCCTTAAACTTGAGAGAAAACCTATTGTCATTATTGCAGTAGCTATTGTCAAGGATTATACAAGTTTGCTTTATCCCCTGAAATTTTTTTCCCGTCTTTAGTTGCTCATTGAAATAATACATTTGTTTCTTCTTATGTGGTTATATATCCCTTTCTGATGGTTGCAGTACCTACAGTAGCTATTAGTGTTGCTACTGTCACACAATGCTACTGAATTAATTCTTATTTTGTGTCAAATAATCATAATAATCATGTGCCCCTTCTAAGAAGTGATCCAATTCAGAAAGGGGAGTGAGGGCATGCATTTTTGGTATAGGTTAATGATACAATATTCTTATTTGTTCAGATGTATAGATGCATAAAATGGAGGTTCAAGAGATGGACACAAGTGCGTTATTTTAATCTGTTAAAGATGATGTCACTCTTTTTGGCCAAGGTACCTTCTCTGGGGAAAGCTTGCCATAAAAAGGACAAAAGCTTACTCTGCATAGGTTTTTTTGGCCCTTGGAAGTCTCTTTTTTAACCTGAAATGTTGTTCAAGCCATAATAGTACGAGTTTTGGGGGATATGGATATCATGTTTATGGTTTATTCATGTTTTCCTTTTTTCTTTTATGTTCTCATTCTAACTTGAAAGATTGTTATTATTACAATTTTTTATCTACTACTATATATGAATTCTAAGAAACCTATATAACACTGTTTCATTTGTATTTTAACTAAAAGTACACAATCCAAAGCTTTAATTGGTGGGAAATTTAGTTACATGAAAATTGTAGGAGTAGCAATATGTTATTCTTATATGTTTCTAAAAGTTATTTGTTGCTGAACTGCAAAGAGTCCTGGCCAATAAAACTCGGCTACACCTGGCTCAAAAAGAGTTAAACAAGTTGAGTGAGCCTTTTTTTTTGGCCAGAAGTTGAATGAGCAATTGGTACATACTATTGTGGTGATTAACAACACAATTAGTGATAGTCCCATTGCCACTTAACTATGCTACCAATATATTACAGGTTATGTAAATAAAATTTTTAGCCCACTCCTCTGCGTGGCGTAGCGCGGAGGGGTAAATCTAGTGCGTGTGTGTGTGTCTATGAATGCTACCAATAACTAGGCTACCAATATTCTCTTAGATGCGTAACTTAATGAATGCTAGAAAATCTTAACGGGAAAAACTTAACTTTGAAGGAAAACCTGAGTCTGGCGTCGATCTCGGAAATTGAAAATAAGATATCTAAACTTCGTCTCCTCTTCTTGGTTTTCATCTTTCAAGGTTTTCGTGCCCTCCTCATTGGGGGAGCCGATTTTACGTTTCTTTGATCTGAATAAAGTCATCAGATCTATTGATGTTTTGGGTTTTGTTTGAGGTGAAAAATGCAAGGGTTCTCACTTCTCACCTTGTTTATTCTATGTAAGAGTGGGGATTTGCAATATATAATTGAACTTAAAATTTTACTAAAATGAGAAATTGTATTATGAACACTAGGAAACAATACGATGGGGATGACATTCAATGATCTCGGATGCTTTCATTACAGGAACTAGGAACAAACTAAGTTAAAACTACTCATAGATTATGATGAGTCTACTTCTAGAGATTACTTCTAAATCAACTAAGGGATTTTTGACTTCTTGTCTGAATTTGCCAACCTTTTGGACATAAGAAAATCCCTTATTTATAGTGTCTAAATGGTAGTTAATTAATTTATCTTGCTATCCACATTAATTTGACATCTGAATATCATTTAACTCAATTCCTACATTAAAGGAATAGTAATCTTAATAACCATTTTTTTTGTATAATTACAAGTTAATCTTGTTCGAGCCGGGTTGGCTCACTATGGGGGTAAAGCTCTCCCAACAATGATTTTTTCCATTTACAAGACTCGAACCCGAAACCTTATTTAAGGAAACAAGTGTCAAACCACTTGAACCAACCACTTGTTGGTAATCTTAATATAACCATTATTAACTTCCTTTAATCAATTCAAAACCTCATTAGTCAATAGGCCCAAAAACATGATAAGTATAACCCAGCTTAGACTAAACTCTTCTCCCTAAAGCCCAAATAGCTTGGACCGGCCCAATTTTTTAAATCAGCCCCAACAGGTTTCAATTTATGTGTTTTGACTTTTGAATCTTTTTTTTTTTTTGGCGACATGAGTCAATTGGTATTAAGTCGGTGATTTCTAGTAATGTTTTGGGTTTCTTTTTTTTTTTAATACCATAATGTGTTGAGTTTCAATTTATGTGTTTTGAGTCGATTGGTATTAAGCCGGTGATTTGTTGGAAATAGAGTGTACAATTATCTCGTCAAGTTTGGAATAGATCAAAATATAGTATCTATTAATTTTACTTTTATCATCTAAAGGTAGGTGATCGGCCATAATTGTTGAAAGTTTTTTCTTCAAGAATTACCCAAGAGAAAAGTGAGAAAGTGGTGAACGTGTAGAGAGGTTATGAAGAAGAGTAGGTTTAATGGTTTGGTTTATTAGCACTATCTTTAAAATAATCCAAGTTTATGAGATTTACATTTTCTATAGAAGAATATTAGATGGATCGTCACATTGTGTGAGCCGTGGGATCAAACACTATAATTGTCTCACGTGAACTCAACTCTTAAAATTTAGACAAAATTTTATCCCAATATTTAACCCTTTCTAAACAATGTGTAAAGGATAAATCCCAGCCTTATAGAGATGAGGCCTTTAGGCAAAACCAAGTCAATTTCAAGAAACCATATCCGGCAACTGATGAGAAAGCCCTTTGGAGTGAAGGGAAGCGTGTACGTTGTCACACTCCCCGCCTTCCAAAGGTTCCTAGAGGCCTAGAGCTATTGATTAATTTGGCATCCCCTGAATCAAAAAAAATCAAGGTAACGGAGTTTAAAAAAGGGTAATTATTTGATATACTGGTGGTGTAAATTTTCGGACTCCACAAGCGGGTTGTGGAGTTGACACATATCCATTTTCTGAATTAATTAAATTTTAAATATTTCAATCTAGTCCCTAGGGGACACATGTCACCCTTCAAGACCCGCTTGTGCAGTCTGCTAAACTCCACTGATGGTGTATTATATATAAACCCTTTAAAAAACTGGATTACTAAACACCGCCCCCTTTTACTAGCCACCGCCCCCCCTTGGACTATTTTGCCCTTTGCTTTATTTTCTATCAAACTCCAAACTTTTCAATTCTCTCAAATTCCCTCAACCTTCAAACTTTCAAAGCTCAATCATTCAAAATCATTCAAGTAAAACAACATCAAAACTCATGAACAAAGATTTTTCGGATTGAAAGTATGCTTTTTTTGAAAAAAAAAGTAAAAAAATATCTATTTATCAATAATCAAAGATTAAAGTCCTCTTTCTAATATTGAGATACACATACCCATTTAAATTAAATGAATTCTCCAATACTTATTAAAGGACAAAAAGAAATTATAGGAAAATCTAAAAAAAAAAACCTTTAAAGAAGAAGAAGAAGAAGAAGAAGAATAAAAAAGGAAAAAAAAAAGGCTGGTCGCAACCTGGCCATGGATGGGTCGCGATCCGTGCACGACCCGAGCCGCGATCGCGCGCGACACGCACCATGGCGGGCCACGATCCACGCGCGACCCATGCCTTGGCCGGGTCGCGCCTCCTCCTCCTTCTCCTCTTCTTCTTCTTCTTCTTCTTCTTCTTCTTCTCCTAAAGATTTTCCTTTAGTTTCCTTTTGTTCTTTAATAAGTATTGGGCAATTCATTTAGTTTAAATTGGTATGGATATGTCAATATTAGCAAGCTTGAATGATTGAGATTTGAAAGTTTGAAGGTTGAGAGAATTTGAGAGAATTGAAAATTTTGAAGTTTGAATGAATGGACAAAATAGTTCAAGGGGGGGCGGTGCCTAGTAAAAGGAGGAGGTATTTAGTAATTCCCCTTAAAAAATTGTTTGGTTTTCATCATTTCAATGATTGATCCCATAGACGTGGTAGGTCAGTTCTTCTAAATAAGTAGAGAATAAAATTCATAACTTTATTCATAATATGATCAAAGTTTACTCAATAAGTAGAGAATAAAATTCATAACTTTATTGATAATCATATCTTCCTTAGGTGAGGTGAATACATATAAAAGCATAAGGAAATATAAAATTTCTAAGTCTGAGCTGTTTTCCACAATTCTGGTGACTTTTCATGATCTTCAAGGAAATCAGAGACTTAATAACATTTTGCTTTGAAGACATTAGCAGACTTTTCACTGGTTGATCAGTCGTTGAACAAATCACAAAATAATCCCCACAAACCAATACCTACTAGTTAGGGCAAGTAGGGGTCGAATCCACAGAGAAGGTAGGAGCAAATCAAAGAACAAACTATACTAAAGAAAATCTTACCAAAGGGGAATTTCTATGGATTTCAAAATAGATAAACTAAATTAGAAAACAATTATATAAATCTAAACTAATGACTAAGAAAGCAATTTAAGAGAAACAATTAATTAAAAGCATACTTCTTCTCCTTTAGGTAATTATTTTGATCAAGTGAATCATGGATCATAGACACAAAGCATAAATTTGACTTAAATTGCAATCAATTAAGAATCATAAATCATCCCAAATCGGTATATAGCCTAAGACGTAGACATCAACTTTCATTGAAACAAAGTAATCCTCTTAATATCTTAAACAACACCATTTGAATAATTGGTATAGGAACAGACGTAATGCTAATTCCAACATGCTAAAAAGATTAATCCGTATCTCACTGCAATTAACCTCAAATGTTATAATCTATGGTTTAAGCCCTTCATATAACAAGCATTAGGTTTTATTATTCCACATGCATGATAAATCAATACCAAACTTGCCTACGTCAATTTCCATCTCGGCCTAAAGATTTCAACAAGGTTTGATATCCCATTGAACCTAGGACTCCTAGCATTCAATTGTTACTTGGACCAACTTTAGCTTGACTCAAGCTACTTGAATCAAACTATAGCATTCATAAATCTCAAGATATGTCGCGCGCCAAATCAATCAAAATATGAACACATAAGATGAAGCATAGAGATAAGAAACATATTCAAACAGAAAAAGCTCAAATTATTAAGAACAAAAGTCTCACCATAGATTTATTGAACAAAAATACCTAAGGAAAAGAAGTATAAAGGTTTAACCTCTCATGGATTGCAAGCAATCCATGAGAGACTTACAATGCTTGGAGGCCGGCTGCCTCCTCCCTCTCCTTGACGGCGCAAGACCTAGAAAACTAGGGAAAATTATGTAGAAAAGTGTTATGAGAGGTTGGCTAGG
This sequence comes from Corchorus capsularis, assembly GCA_001974805.1. Lineage (NCBI taxonomy): Eukaryota > Viridiplantae > Streptophyta > Magnoliopsida > Malvales > Malvaceae > Corchorus > Corchorus capsularis. Next base: position 2,856 of record AWWV01013154.1, on the reverse strand, counting down.
GTTCTAGACTTAAGAGGGTATTTATAGAGGTGGCTTAGGGCTAATTTAGAGTTTAAACAAACCATAAAGGCGTGCTGGGCTGTTCTCCAAGTCTTCAAGCTAGTCCAAATAAGAATTTGGGCTTACTTGGATCAATCCCGCATAAAAGGCCCAGAACAGTTTCTGTCTGCTGACTTCAGGGGATTTTCGTCCATGAAAATGTTCGAACTAGGCTTCGACCAAAACACGAAAGCTGTAGATCTTGGAGTTAGCTTTCCAACGGCTACTCATACGCCTTAAACGGGCTCTGGATCAAAAGTTATGGCCAAAATACAGAAAGGTCGCCAAATCTGAAAACAATTGGAGAAACTTCAAGAGTAAGTGACACGCGAAGGCATGCTTGGCGCGCGCATGTGCTGGCCCCGACTCCCCCTGGGCGCCCATGCGGATGGCTTGTGCGTCCAGGGCGTTGGCCTCAGGCCCCATGTCGCCAGCACCCATGTGCTTGCTGGGTGGCATCCCCGACTGGCGCTGGACGCCCATGTGGTAAGCCTAGTGCCCCACCTGGTTTGTCTCAGGACCCATGTGCTCCAGTGCTTGTCCGCCACTTGACATGTCTTCTTGCCTTGAAACTCAACTTTGCTCCTTTGCTTCAAACTCTTGAAAATCAATCTTATGATGATAAAATTGACTCTTCAAGCTCTTCAATCACGAACATATTGGCTCCATTCTTCATCCACAATGTCCTTGGAAAATATTTGTGTAAATAATCATCCAAAAAGGCTTCAAAAAGGTACAAAAATGGTGATTTTGCACTTTTCTTCACTTTAACACCTATAAACACAAATATACCAAATATAAGGCATAATCAAGCATAAAATACTCTAAAAGCATAGGAAAATGACAATAAAAAGATGCATAATTTTGGTCCGATCATATTTCCCCCACACTTAAGCTTTGCTAGTCCCTAGCAAACTAAGGCTAATCCTAAGAAAACAAAAAATGTTAGTCCTAAACTAAGCAACATGTTGATTCCACTTTCGTAGGTGTACAGTGGCACTTAGCATGTGACACAAGCCTTTAAACCTCTATACGTCTATAAAGGAGGAGTTATAGTCTCTTGAGGGTTTACTTAACTAGAACGATACCCACAAACATTATGTAACATTAACTAGAGACATCAAACTTTAGAAAACAAAGTACTTCTAATAAATTAAGAATTTAATCTACATTTTCTAGTCAAATGCAATACAAGTTAGTAAAAATACAAAGACCATAAGATTCAAATTAACTATGCACAAAACCATTCCAATCAATAATGTAAGTTCTAAGATCAACATACCTTGGATGAATTTTGACAAGGAAAACTTACCATAAGCTTGTATTTTCATCAATTTCCAAAGAGAAAGTAATATCATGGATATTAATAAAAAATTAAGATGGGTTTTAAAAGAAATAGCCCAAAATTTCTAAGCAAGGTTACTAACCTTAGAAGTGTCCATGAATTGGGGCTGCTAACTCCCTTTAATTGAGGTTACTAACACTCATTTTTACAAGAGGGACAATATTTCCGCTTTCCATGCCTCTTATTCTCTTTCCAAGGGTTACTAACTCCTTTTGTTAAAGAAAAGAGTGACAACAATGGATAAATTAATTAATTAATTTTTTTTTATTAAACAAGAAAATAGCTCTTCTCCTCTTAACATGAAAACACTTCTTTTTAAAAGATTTTAACTACCCTTCATACCCCCACACTTAGTCTTTGACATATCCATGACATATTTCTATAAATGTACACAAGATTCAACACAAGTTCTAGAAGTAATACACTTGTCAAACCATTTTTGGGTATGAAAAACCTTATTAATTACACTTCTTAATCAAAGAATGAAATTATACATAAGAAAATTTGAAAAAATATTTTCAATGTATTCAAACTAATTAATATTATAAAAGACTATACTCATGGAAATTAAATCGAAATTTAATAGAGATACAAAACAATTTTTAATTTTCTTCAAAAAAAATTTTAAAAAAAATTTGTCTCTAACCAATAAGATAGAAAAGAAAAATAGGATCTTAAAAATAGACTACTTCTCCCCCCCACACTTAAAAGACACATTGTCCTCAATGTGTGTTGTGCTAGTATTTTGACAAAAAATTTCAAAACATGTTTTGGAAACTTTTAGAAAAATGAAGTGCACAAGTAAGAATCGATCTAAAAAGAAAGTGAGTGTCGACACAATTTAATAAATCACGCAAACTTACTACTAGCAATGAAATCACAATAAATGGGGTAATCCAATTAATTGAACACATGCAAGAATTAATTCACTTAGAAAGTATGCATCCAATCTTGAGCAAATTAATCTAAACATATCAATCATAGCATTCAAACACATAAATATTACATAAGATCCAAATAAAACAAATACAAATACAAATGAAATGCATGCATTGACATGATAAAAATGCAAAACATAAAAGAGTTCATAACATATGACATCCTAAGGATAAGAATCAATGGCCTTTCCACGGTCTCCTTTGACCCATGGAATCACGTAGGGTATCCTCCATTCTCTCCATGTAAGCTCTCATCTCACTCCTATGTTGTCTCATCTCTCGAACCATAAGTTGTTGAAATTCTCTCATAGGAAGCTCTTAGAAATTTTCTTCATCAACTTCCAAGGGTGGCTGTCTTGTCCCTTGTGATTGTTCAAGTCTTTGTGCATAAGTCCTTCTTTGCACATTGTACCAATGTACCTCATTGGCAACAACTCTCCTCCTTAAACCCAAATGACTTAAACAATTCACATCAATGACATTGTCTTCATTGTTGAAGCAATACTTACCATCGACTTCAATTTCTTCATTGAC
>AWWV01013153.1:0-12097 GCA_001974805.1 Corchorus capsularis | reverse complement strand
TAAGAACCTAGCCATTGGTATTCCATTAAATGTCCTAATCCATGGCAAAACTTGTCTACAACATAGAAGTCTTCAATGCGAAGCTTATGCTTGTTACTACTCCTAGGAATGACATTATGATGCAATAAGTAACACACAAGTTTATCCCTTGGTTCCATGTATTTGACTCTTACCTCTCTACTCCCTTGGTTATCCATACCAAGAGGAATGTCAAACCTCCTTAAAGCACCATCCCTTTTCCATGTGCTCTCGGTGACGGTCCTTTGCTCTCCATTAACATAAGTAAAATAGAACATACTACCCTCATTGTGCAAACCAAATAAACGGCATAGATATTCCTCATCAACTACAATGTGTAACCATTGTGTTGATGGTGTAGGAATAACCATCACGCTCCTTGTCCATGTTTGCATAAAATTGTTTCACCAAATTGGGATAGTAGTATCCATCTACTTGAAGAAGTGATCCCCAACCTCTATTGACAAATAATTGGCTAACTCCAAGTTCTTGATCAATGTTGGTTGAAAGCACTTTTTCTATAATGAAAGAGTTGTTATACCTTAATTCATACCACTCTTGACATTCATTATCAACAAATATGGGTGGCGGCACATTAAGGTAAGGATGTATGGTGGTTTCCTCCTCAATTGGTGCGGCTTGTGATGTTGATGCTCTTGCTCTCACTCTTCTTGACATTTTCTCGAACACTTGGTGGGCACTAGGTTACCTTGTAGGGTTTCTTGAAAAATCTTTCTTTAAGATCCAATGTAGCACTCCCCAATGCTCTAAAATGCTCCAATCAACTTCCAAACTATCTCCTATCTCGTTTCTAATCACTCCAAACAAAAATCCAAAATTAAACAACCACTTTCCCAAAACTTGATAATTTGAAAAATTGATGAATTTGATGGAAAAAGTGTTGAATGTTCAAATAGGTAAGTGTTTAAGGTGATAAAAAGATGAAAGAAATGATTTGTAAGTGATGAAGTAGTGAAATTTGAAAATTAAAGTGAGTGAATATGTGAATGTAGGTAAGAGAAAAGAAAAATTGAGTGGGTTTTGGATGAAGATGGGTGTTGAAGGATTTGAAGTGGGTGTTGGGTGATATTTATAGTGTTTGAGATGGGTGATGGGTGTAGGTGAGTTGGAAGGCTCGGCATGGCATGGGTGCATGGGTGCTGTCAGCGGCACATGGGTGGTCAAGCCAACGGGCTGGGTGCTCAGGCAAAGCACCTGGGCGCCCACCCTGAGTCGGCCTCCAGCATAGGCCCTTTCGGCTGGGTGTTGGGGCTTTCCAGTTGGGTGCTAGGCTTACGGCATGGGGCCCCAGCTGGAGTCGGGCTTGGTACCTTTTTGCTCCAATTTTGCAATTTTTGCTACCAAACTCAATTCCAACTTCAACTCAATTGGCATCCAAAAACCTTATAAATTTCCCAATTTCTTCAATCCAAAAACACTTGATTTTCACCAAAAATTCCACTTGATAACCATCAAAAGATTGACCTTATGTTCTTATCACTTAAGAGTCTATATGTATGAGATGCATGAGATAATTATACAATGATAATATGCATGGAAAAACATTCAATTCAAGAAAATTAATTGATATGCATCAATCATCAATCAAACATAGGAAATTAAATGAGATTAGAGTTCAAGAAAGCTTCTCTATTTTTGCAAATTGTAAGCTCCAATTGCTCTTCATGTGTGCTTCCTTTCCTCGTCTCCATTGCTTGATGGATTCCCTTGAATTGATAATGCAAAGTGACCTATAACTAAGAAAAAGAAAATTCAAAAGAAAAGGATAGATGTTAGTGTCTTGGGTTGCCTCCCAAGTAGCGCCTTTGTTAATAGTCTTTGGCTAGACTTTCCTCCATCTCCCTTTGTTAAGGTGGATCATACCACTTCAAAGCAAAAAGTAGATATGATAAGATAGGAAGAATATGAGCACAACAAAATAGGAGATAAGGAAAGAATTCACCAATTTCGTTGAAAGCAAGCCCATGAATGGCTATGAATGACAATGCCATTTTTGTTGCTGTTAGAGGTTGATGCAATAAGAGCTTTCGGCATCGTTGATTGCTTCTTCTTCGCCTTTGTGGAGTGTCCTCATCTTGGTTAATCTCCTTATCCTTCAAAAGGAATTGATCCATGGATATCCATTCCTCTTCACCATAGCTTTCATGTTCAAGAAATTTGTTGACCTCCAATAAATTTGGATCTATAGGTTCCAAAAGTTGGTCATCAACAAGATCTTTCAACTCTTGCCTTTGTTTATTGTCTTTGGCTAGACTTTTCTCCATCTCCCTTTGTTAAGGTGGATCATACCACTTCAAAGCAAAAAGTAGATATGATAAGATAGGAAGAATATGAGCACAACAAAATAGGAGATAAGGAAACAATTCACCAATTTTGTTGAAAGCGACCCCATGAATGGCTATGAATGGCAATGCCATTTTTGTTGCCGTTAGAGGTTGATGCAATAAGAGCTTTCAGCATCCTTGATTGCTTCTTCTTCGCCTTTTTGGAGTGTCCTCATCTTGTTTAATCTCCTTATCCTTCAAAAGGAATTGATCCATGGATATCCATTCCTCTTCTCCATAGCTTTCATGTTCAAGAAATTTGTTGACCTCCAATAAATTTGGATCTATAGGTTCCAAAAGTTGGTCATCAACAAGATCTTTCAACTCTTTCCCTGGCAACGGCGCCAAAATTGTGATCGGTCGTTTAACAAATCACAAAATAATCCCCACAAACCAATAACTACTAGCTAGGGCAAGTATGGGTCGAATCCATAGAGAAGGTAGGAGCAAATCAAAGAACAAACTATACTAAAGAAAATCTTACCAAAGGGGAATTTCTATGGATTTTCAAAATAGAAAAACTAAATTAGAAAACAATTATATAAATCTAAACTAATGACTAAGAAAGCAATTTAAGAGAAACAATTAATTAAAAGCATACTTCTTCTCCTTTAGGTAATTATTTTGATCAAGTGAATCATGGATCATAGACACAAAGCATCAATTTGACTTAAATTGCAATCAATTAAGAATCATAAATCATCCCAAATCGGTATATAGCCTAAGACGTAGACATCAACTTTCATTGAAACAAAGTAATCCTCTTAATATCTTAAACAACTCCATTTGAATAATTGGTATAGGAACAGACGTAATGCTAATTACAACATGCTAAATAGATTAATCTGTATCTCACTGCAATTAACCTCAAATGTTATAATCTATGGTTTAAGCCCTTCATATAACAAGCATTAGGTTTTATTATTCCACATGAATGATAAATCAATACCAAACTTCCCTACGTCAATTTCCATCTCGCCTCCTCCTCCTCCTCTTCTTCTTCGTCTTCTTCTTCTTCTTCTTCTCCTAAAGATTTTCCTTTAGTTTCCTTTTGTTCTTTAATAAGTATTGGGCAATTCATTTAGTTTAAATTGGTATGGATATGTCAATATTAGCAAGCTTGAATGATTGAGATTTGAAAGTTTGAAGGTTGAGAGAATTTGAGAGAATTGAAAATTTTGAAGTTTGAAGGAAAGGACAAAATAGTCCAAGGGGGGGCGGTGCCTAGTAAAAGGAGGAGGTATTTAGTAATTCCCCTAAAGAAATTGTTTGGTTTTCATCATTTCAATGATTGATCCCATAGACGTGGTAGGTCAGTTCTACTAAATAAGTAGAGAATAAAATTCATAACTTTATTCATAATAAGATCAAAGTTTACTCAATAAGTAGAGAATAAAATTCATAACTTTATTGATAAGATGAAGCATAGAGATAAGAAACATATTCAAACGGAAAAAGCTCAAATTATTAAGAACAAAAGTCTCACCATAGATTTATTGATCAAAAATACCTAAGGAAAAGAAGTATAAAGGTTTAACCTCTCATAGATTGCAAGCAATCCATGAGAGACTTACAATGCTTGGAGGCCGGCTGCCTCCTCCCTCTCCTTGACGGCGCAAGACCTAGAAAACTAGGGAAAATTATGTAGAAAAGTTTTATGAGAGGTTGGCTAGGGTTCTAGACTTAAGAGGGTATTTATAGAGGTGGCTTAGGGCTAATTTAGAGCTTAAACAAACCATAAGGACGTGTTGGGCTGTTCTCCAAGTCTTCAAGCTAGTCCAAATAAGAATTTGGGCTTACTTGGATCAATCCCGCATAAAAGGCCTAGGACAGTTTCTGTCCGCTGACTTCAGGGGATTTTCGTCCATGAAAATGTTCGAACTGGCTTCAACAAAAACACGAAAGCTGTAGATCTTGGACTTAGCTTTCCAACGGCTACTCATACGCCTTAAACGGGGCTCTGGATCAAAAGTTATGGCCAAAATACATAAAGGTCGCCAAATCTTGAAACAATTGGAGAAGCTTCAAGAGGAAGTGACACGCGAAGGCATGTGGTGGCCCCGACTCCCCTGGGCGCCCATACGGATGTCTTGTGCGCCCAGGGCGTTGGCCTTAGGCCCCATGTCGACAGCGCCCATGTGCTTGCTGGGTGGCACCCCCGATTGGCGCTGGGCGCCCATGTGGTAAGCCTGGCGCCCCACCTGGTTTGTCTCAGGGCCCATGTGCTCCAGTGCTTGTCCGCCACTTGACATGTCTTCTTGCCTTGAAACTCAACTTTGCTCCTTTGCTTCAAAATCTTGAAAATCAATCTTATGATGATAAAATTGACTCTTCAAGCTCTTCAATCACGAACATAATGACTCCATTCTTCATCCACAATGTCCTTGGAAAATATTTGTGTAAATAATCATCCAAAAAGGCTTCAAAAAGGTACAAAAATGGTGATTTTGCACTTTTCTTCACTTTAACACCTATAAACAAAAATCTACCAAATATAAGGCATAATCAAGCATAAAATACTCTAAAAGCATAGGAAAATGACCATAAAAAGATGCATAATTTTGGTCCGATCACTGGTCAAAGTAGCATTGACTTCTGATAAGTCCTTAATTTTACATAATTATTGATATTATTTTGGTGCTTTTATTAGTTATTTTGATTATTTGATACTTAATTTCCTTCGATTTTCTTTCTTAGACTTAATTGGAGATCAAATGAAGAAAAGGAACCAAATCAAAGGAAAATAGAAGTTGGAAGCACAAAAAGAGGATTTGTCCAAAACATTTGGGATTAAAATTTTGCGCATGAAGATTGTACGCTGGAACAATCCGCGCGTGGGTAAGACCAATTTTGGGACGCGCAAACTTCCTGGTGCAAGCCGCGCGCGGGTCAGCCGATTTTGACCCGAATTTGATCAGATTTTCTCCTATTTTTGATGGGTCTTCACCTATTTTTAACCAATAATTATTTCCTACGAATTTTGGACTATTAAAGTCAGAATTCTCTTATTCCAAGTCCTATTAGGATTTTAATTAATTATATTTTGTATCCCTATAAAAGGGAGAGCTCTTGTATTTTATTCTTTATCAAAAATTCTACCTTGGATTTTTTGGGAGGCTCTCTTCAAGATTTCAAGATTTATTCAAGGGTTTTTTCTTCTTCCTCATGTTCTTGAATTTTCTTATGCTTAATAATAATTCTTGTTTTGAATTCATGAGCATGAGTAGCTAAATCCCTAATTAGGGTTTTAGGTGTAGCCAATTGGGAATTATTATTTAGTTTATGTTTTGAATTGATTTTCTTTAAAGTTAGATTTATTTTCCTTGTTCTTCATGAGCTTTATATGCCTGATCAACATATAGATTGTCTAAGGGATTGTGTGATGTACTGACAGGAGAAGCATAATCTGTGCACTAGGAAAATAGACAAATTAGGCTGGATCAGACATGAATCTTAGGCTAATTTGATAGGTGAATAATTACTTGTTCTTAATGAATCTAGTTAATTAGGTTGACATCGACAGATAGAGAATCTAATTAGTTTGGTATTCCTCTGTAGACTTGACGGAGCACATAGGTAATTAAGTGTAATTCTATTCTAGCTTTGCATCAATTTAATTCATAGGTTAGGTAGTAATTTCCCAATTAGGTGAAACTTGAAGCCCTAAGCTTCCCAATTATTGTCCTCAAATCTTATTTAAATTCTCTGCTTTTACTATTTCATTGTTTCTAGTTTAAATTTATTTGATAATCTCTCAAAATTTCCTTCTTGATAGAATTAATTACGATAGAAATTAATTGTTCCTTGTGGGTTCGAGTCCTGGAATACTCTAGGATTTATTACTTCAACTGACTCTGTGCACTTGCAGATTTAGTACATCAAGTTTTTGGTGTCGTTGCCGGGGACACTTTAATTTCTATTTTTAATTTCTTCTATATTTTACTTTTATTGCATTTATCTTCTCTTTTCTTAGATTTTAGGTAGTGTATGACAAGAACAACCACCGATTCTCAAGCTCTTATTCCGTACAGCCCTGAAATTGAGAAACTCTGCAAATTCAATCGAAAACAAGCAAAACTTGAAAAGCAAAAGCAAAAAGAAGTCATGGGTGATCAAGAAGTTGACCCTAAACCTGTGGGAGATTATGCTATCCCGAGTATTACAAATGCTCGGACTAGCATAGCCAGGCCCACTATTTGGGCTCAGAATTTTGAGATGAAGCCAGGCCTCATCACAATGGTCCAACAAAATCCTTTTGATGGCAGACCTACTGAAGATCCTTTCCTGCATATAACAAATTTCCAGGAAATTTGTGATACGGTAAAGATTCATAATGTTACTGATGAAGCAATTCGTTTGCGTTTATTTCCTTTTTCTCTTAGGGACAAGGCGAAAGCTTGGTTGAATTCCTTTCCTCCATGCCACTTCAAAACCTGGAATGAGCTTACCACAGCTTTTCTGACAAAGTACTTCCCACTTGAGAGAACCAATAAGCTCAGAACTGACATCACTAGCTTTAGGCAACGTGACAACGAAACCCTTCATGATGCCTGGGAAAGATTCAAGGATTTGCAGCGGAAATGTCCACACCATGGAGTTCCAGATGGTTATTGGTACAAACTTTTTTATAATGGTCTTTTATCTCATGTAAATCCAATTTGAACTCTGCTGCAGGTGGTGCAATATTGAGAAAACCTATAGCTGAAGCATTGGAATTGATGGAAACTGTGGCATCCAATAATGAAGAATCTTATGGGGAAAGAGATGGATCCAAGAGAGGTTTGCATTCGGTAGATAGTGTTACTATGCTTAATGTTAAACTTGATTTTATTGTTACCATGTTGAACAAGGCTAATATTAATGCTATCTCTAACCCCTCTAACCCTTCTATGAGTTGTGAGTGGTGTGCAGAATATCATGATAGTTCTGAGTGTCCACAGTTAGAACAGGCTCAATATGTTGCTAATACTGGAAGGCAGCAAAACAATCCTTACCCGAACACTTACAATCAAGGGGTGAGAAATCACCCTAATTCTTCTTGGGGGGGTCAAGGTGCTTCTTCTAGTAGACCTGTGGGTCAACCTGGATACCAGCAGCCCAAACAACAGTTTCAACAAACTCTACAGCCACAAGCACCACCACCTCAAGCATCAGCATTTGAGAATAGACTTGACAAAATTGAGGAGTTGGTCATGCAAATGACTAAATCAAATCAGACTGCCATACAAAATCTTGAGGTGCAAGTTGGTTAGTTGGCTAAGCAGTTAAGTGAAAGAGGTAATGGCCAATTCCCTAGTGATACTACGGTGAATCCTAAGGAAAATTGCAAAGCCATCACTTTGAGAAGTGGAAAACTTGTGGAGACTGATGCCACAAAAGAGAAAACAGTAAAGTCCACTCCAAAGGAAACTGAACTTGTGGATGCTGATGCCGATGAGGTAAGCACAAGTCAAGTGAGTGAGAAATCTTCTCAATCTCCAGTTAAGCCTTATGTACCACCTACTTCATATCCTCAAAGGTTGAGAAAGAGACATGATGAGGACAATTACAAAAGGTTTTAAGATTTGTTTAAGAAAATTCATATCAACATACCTTTTGTTGAGGCACTTTCCAAAATGCCTAGTTATGTTAAATAATTGAAACAGATTGTGTCAAGCAAGGAGAAATTGGAGGAATATTCTACCGTACCTTTGACTGAGGAGTGTAGTGCCATCCTGCAAAGGAAACTACCTCCCAAGTTAAAGGATCCAGGGAGTTTTATTATACCTTGCTACTTTGGTGAATTGAGTGTAGTCAAGTGTTTGGCTGATTTAGGTGCTAGCATAAATTTGATGCCATTGTCTCTTTATAAGAAACTTGGATTGGAAGGCCTCAAACCTACAACAATTGCTTTACAATTAGCAGATCGTTCGGTAAGATATCCTGTTGATATTGTAGAGGATTTGTTGGTAAAGGTCGGTAAGTTGATATTTCCTGTTGATATTTTGGTTATGGAGATGGAATATGATGCGGATGTGCCTGTGATTTTGGGTAGACCATTTATGGCTACTGCTCATGCCTTGATTGATGTTGCAGCTGGTAAACTCACTTTAAGTATTGGTGAGGATAAGGAAGAGTCTAGTATTTTTAAAGCCATGAAAAGCCTTCCTTTTGAGGATTCTTGTTTTAGACTTGATGTGCTAGATGAATCTGTGAATGAGAATATGGTAAAAATGATAAGTGATGATTCTCTTCTCCCATGTTTAACTTTATCTCTAGGTGAAGAAGAAGTTGTTGGAAATTTTCAAGATTATGTTGCTAGGTTAGAAGGTATTGGTTCTTTTAATAAATGTTTAGCTATTGAAGAATTTCGACAAAGGAAACCCAAATTGTTACCTTCTTTCCAAGCACCACCAAAGCTGGAATTAGAACAACTTCCTTCTCATTTGAGGTATGTTTTCTTGGGTGAATCAAATACTTATCTTGTTATTATCTCATCTTCTTTATCTAGTGTGCAGGAAGAGAAGATTGTACGAGTTTTGAGAAAGCACAAGATGGCTATTGCTTGGACCATTGCTGATATTAAGGGCATTAGTCCATCAGTGTGCATGCACAAGATTCTCATGGAGGAGAATAACAAACCCAGTGTGGAGCATCAAAGGAGACTCAACCCAAACATGAAAGATGTTGTGCGAGATGAGGTGCTTAAACTACTTGATGCAGGAATTATTTATGCGATTTCTGATAGTCCTTGGGTAAGTCCTGTTCAGGTTGTTCCAAAGAAAGGAGGTATTACTGTTGAGCACAATGAAAAGAATGATTTGATCCCTGCTAGGAAGCAAACTGGGTGGAGGGTGTGCATTGATTACCGCAAACTGAATGCGGCGACTAGAAAGGATGACTTTCCTTTACCTTTTATTGATCAAATGTTGGAAAGATTAGCTGGGCATGCTTACTATTATTTCTTAGATGGTTACTCAGGTTATAACCAGATTTACATTGCCCCAGAAGATCAGGAGAAGACCACTTTCACATGTCCTTATGGCACTTTTGCCTACAAAAGGATGCCTTTTGGACTTTGCAATGCTCCCGCAACTTTCCAACGGTGCATGATGTCTCTCTTCTCCGACATGGTGGAGAAGATAATTGAGGTGTTTATGGATGATTTTTCTGTTTTTGGACCTTCTTTTGACGAGTGTTTGTCTAATTTAGAACATGTTCTTAAGCGTTGTGAAGAGACAAACCTTGTGCTTAATTGGGAAAAATGTCATTTTATGGTGCAAGAAGGGATTGTCCTTGGTTATAAGGTTTCACAAAAGGGAATTGAGGTGGAAAAAGCTAAAATTGAAGTCATTGATAAATTGCCACCACCAACCTCAGTTCGGGCTATTCTGAGTTTCCTTGGGCACGCAGGCTTTTATAGGCGTTTTATTAAGGATTTCTCTAAAATAGCTAAGCCTTTGTGTGATTTACTTCAAAAAGATGTTCCTTTTAACTTTGATGAGAATTTCTTGAATGCTTTTAACAGGTTGAAAAAGGAACTTACCTCAGCGATCCTATCATGGTAGCACCAGATTGGAGTCTCCCATTTGAAGTCATGTGTGATGCTAGTGACTATGCCGTGGGAGCAGTTTTGGGACAAAAACAAGATAAGAGGTTACATGTTATTTATTATGCTAGCAAGGTTTTAGATAATGCTCAGATTAATTATGCTACCACTGAGAAAGAATTGCTAGCTGTTGTTTATGCTTTTGAGAAGTTTAGATCTTATCTTGTTGGTTCCAGAGTTGTGGTTTATACTGACCATTCTGCTTTGAAGTATTTATTGATAAAAAAGGACACCAAACCAAGACTAATTAGATGGATTCCACTCTTGCAAGAATTTGATTTGGAAATCCGAGACAAGAAAGGGTCCGAAAATCTGGTTGCAGACCATCTTTCGAGATTGGAGCAAGAAGATAAGGTGGATGATGTACCAATAAATGATAGCTTTCCTGATGAGAATTTAATGGCGGTAAAGGATGCTAATGTCCCATGGTTTGCCGACTTTGTAAACTTCTTGGTCTCAGATGAAGTACCATTGGGTCTTAATCATCACCAAAAGAAGAAGTTCTTTTCGGAAGTTAAGCATTACATATGGGATGATCCACTTTTATTCCATAGATGTGCTGATGGTGTCATTCGAAGATGTGTTCCTAAGGAAGAGATGGTTTCCATTCTCACTCATTGTCATTCACTTCCTTGTGGAGGACATCATGGTGCTTCTAAAACGGCTGCCAAGGTACTTCAATGTGGTTTTTTTTGACATACACTTTTTAAGGATGCAATGAGTTTCGTAATGTCATGTGACCAATGTCAAAGAACTGGAAACATAAGTAGAAGACATGAGATGCCTCAATCAGGTATTCTAGAAGTAGAAATCTTTAATGTTTAGGGACTTGACTTTATGGGACCTTTCACTTTATCTGGTAAGAATAGGTACATTCTTGTTGCTGTTGATTATGTCTCTAAATGGGTGGAAGTTGTTGCATTGCCTGACAACTTGGGATCTAGTGTGGTTAAATTTGTTCAGAAAAACATCTTTTCTAGATTTGGAGTTCCTCGTGCTATCATTAGTGATAATGGTACTCACTTTCAAAATGATCAGTTCAGGACATTGATGCGTAAGTATGGGTGCACTTTCAAATCTGGAACCACTTATCATCCTCAAACGAGTGGGCAAGTAGAAGTATCTAACTGTGAAATCAAAGCTATCTTGGAGAAAACGGTTAGTAATACTAGAAAAGATTGGTCAAGGAAGCTTGATGATGCTTTTGGGCTTATAAGACTGCATTTAAGACTCCTTTGGGCATGTCACCTTATCGACTTGTGTATGGTAAATCTTGCCATTTACCGGTTGAAATTGAGCACAAGGCTTATTGGGCGGTGAAGGCAATTAATTATGATCTCAAGTCAGCTGGGGAGAAGCGATTGTTGCAATTGAATGAGCTTGAAGAGATTCGAAGAGATTCCTATGTGAATGCTCGAATTTACAAGGAAAGGACCAAAGCTTGGCATGACAAGAATATCCTAAGGAGGGAATTTAAAGTGGGTCAGAAAGTTATTTTATTTAACTCACGCTTTAAATTGTTTCCAGGAAAATTGAAATCTAGATGGTCCGGTCCCTTTGTTGTGACTAAAGTTCATCCCTATGGTGCAATTGAGATCGAAGGAGACGAAAAGAGACCTCTTGTAGTCAATGGCCAAAGATTGAAGCACTACTTCGAAGGAGAATTTGTACGCTATGTTCATAAGATCACCTTCTCCGAATAAATACCTCAACACTCCGTCGAGCTAACGATGTTAAACAACAGCGCTTGTTGGGAGGCAACCCATTTTCTAATTTTTCTTACTAATTTTTATTTATCTTTAATTTCTTTTAGTTAGAATTTTTAAATTAGTGCACACTAATCTTTTATTTGGCTGTTATTTTGTATATTTTAGTTTAATCAGGTCATGTAGGAAATAATATTGGAGTCATTCCGCAAGTTTGGAGCAGCATCAGGCCAAAATTTGGAGTTTTGCACACCCAAGGGAAGCCCACGCCGGGCTAGGAGTGCCCAAGAGCGGGCAAGCAAGAAAAGGAAGCGAGAAAAATCGCCTGGAGCAGACCGCGCGCGGGCATGGATCAGACCGCGCGCCGGCGCAAGCCAAGCACCCAGGAGAGAAACCACCTGGGGTAAGCCGCGCGCAGGCTGGACCTGAGCCACGAGCGG
>AWWV01013151.1:0-27073 GCA_001974805.1 Corchorus capsularis | reverse complement strand
CTACCTCCATGTCGAATTTGCATACAATAGAAGCATACATAGCACCACTGGATATTCACCTTTTGAAACTGTGTATGGCTTTAATCCTTTAACCCCATTGGATTTGTTGAGTTTACCTTTGAAAGTGCAAGTCGACATGGATGGACAAAGGAAGGCCGATTATGTTAGAGAACTTCAAGCTAGGGTTCGAGCTCAAATTGAGAAGAAGACACAACACTACATGAAGAACGCTAACAAAGGGCGCAAGGAAGTCATCTTTGAACCCGGGGATTGGGTTTGGTTGCATCTAAGGAAGGAGAGGTTTCTTGAAAAGAGAAAGTCTAAGCTCTTACCTCGTGGAGATGGTCCATTCCAAGTCTTGGAGAGGATCAACAACAACGCCTACAAGCTAGATCTTCCTAGTGAATATGGCAATGTAAGTGCTACTTTTAATGTTTCAGACTTATCCTTGTTTGATAGTGATGCAGATTTGAGGACAAATCCTTTTCAAGGGAGAGGGGATGATGCGCCAAGGGCTTATCATGGCTTAGAAGAACACATTGGAGCCAATGAAGATCATGAAGATGTCATCGATGCTAGCTTGGAGGAGCATGGAGATGGAGGCACAAGTGACCGGCCATCGCTTGGAGAAGCCGCGCAACACCGGCCACAAGACTGGCCACGCGACATGGACATGTCCAGCCATCACCGGCCACGCGACATGGACATGGCCGGCTACAACCGGCCAAACGACTCGGCCATGCCCGGCCACAACCAGCCACGCGATCCTTTGTCTATGCCGTTGGGTCCAATCACAAGGGCTCGGGCTAAAAGGTTTAAGGAAGCTTTGGTGGGCTTTATAAGATCTCATCTTGAAGATTTGAAGACCATTGAAGACCCATTGAGCCGATTTGAAGATCACACAACAAGGAATATTCCAAACGATTCCATGTTGTGCACCATGTTATCCATCGATGAGCATTAGGCTTAATATTGTGTAATTCAGTCATTGGGCCTTTCATTCTATCTTAGATTAGTTATTTAATTAGTTTAGAAGACATTGGGTTGGGCCTTGTTTGACTAAGTCCAATCCTTGCTTAATTAAGTTATGTATTTACTTTTCCTAGTAGGACAAGGAGTAGGCTATTTCCTTGTTCCTTCCTTTATGTAATGTTTTCCTTTTAGATTTTAGGAGAAGGGATATGCGTCCCCTACTACTATATAAAGGGACCATCCCCCTCTTGTAAAGATAAGCTAAGTTAATCAATAAAGTTGAGAGGTTTATAGCCACATCGATTTCTTTGGCTTCATTGTTCTAGTTTGAGCAAACTTAGGGTTCTTCATCTTGTAGAGTCCTAGCAAGCAATTAGGTTGAGATAACTTTGTTGTTTGTGAATCTTGTGATCTTGAGAATTCAATTGCAGGTCTAATTGAGTGCTTAAGGCTGACGAAAGAAGAGGGATAGCTTTGTGAAGATCATCGACATACAAGTCTAAGAGTTGAAGAAGTTCAAGTCGACTTTGGTGGATATTCAAAGTTTGGATTTGAATCTAATACAACTAGATTCGTATCACGTATTTAACTCTCCCTCATGATAACATCATTCAAGATCTTTGAGTCTATGGACTCCAACATTATGGACAAGCTTCTAAAATATTGTAGTAGGAAGTGTCTTAGCGAATAAATCTACTAGATTATCACATGAGTGAATTTGTTGAACCTTATCACCATTCTTTTGGTGATCATGTGTGAAAATGAATTTTGGTGATATATGTCTTGTCCTATCTCCTTTGATATGCCCATCTTTCATTGAGCAATACAAACACTATTATCTTCATATATTATTGTCGGGATCTTTTTTTTCCAGAAGACAAGTCACATGTTTCACAAATGTGTTTTACCATAGACCTCAACCAAACACATTCTCGGCTTGCTTCATGTATTGTTAAAATTTCTGCATGATTAGATGATGTAGCTGTCATAGTTTGCTTCATTGAACGCCATGAAATGGCAGTACCACCACGTGTAATCAAATAACCAGTTTGAGAACGACCATTATGAGGGTCAGACATATATCCAACATCTTCATATCTTGCTAATAAATTAACAACAAATGTTATGTCGGGTCGAGTCTGGCAAGCAAGATACATGAGTGCTCCTATGGCACTAAGATATGGTACTTAAGGATTAAGTAGTTCTTCCTCACTTTCTTTTGGTCTAAAAGGATTTTTCTTTACATTTAAAGACCTCACAACCACTGGAGAACTTAATGGATGCGATTTGAGCACTTTTGTCAGATAAGTTCCCTGATGCACAAAAATTTCATTCTTTAAATGCTTAGTTTGTAACCCAAGGCAAAATTTTGTTCTTCCAAGATTTTTCATTTCAAATTCTTTCTTTAGGCATTGCACAACTTTTGGAAGCTCTTCAGAAGTTCCAATGATATTTATATCATCAACATAAACATCTATTATAACATACTCATTTCCATATCTTTTCATAAAAATACATGGACAAATAGGATCATTCTTGTATTTTTCTTTCAACAGATATTCATTAAGGCGATTATACCACATACGCATATTTTGCTTTAATCCATACAGGGATTTGTTCAACTTGAATGAATATTTTTCTCGAGAATTTGACTTATATGCTTATGGCAAATTAAATCCTTCAGGGAGTTCCATATAAATGTCAATATCAAGTGAGCCATATAGATAGGCTGTAACAACATCCATTAGACGCAAATCAAGTCCTTAATGGACTGCTAGACTAATTAAATAACGAAAAGTTGTTGCATCCACCACATGTGAGTATGTTTCCTTATAATCAATGGCAAGTCGTTGTGAGAAGCTTTGGGCAACCCTTATATCTCAGTATTTCATCCTTTTCATTTTGTTTTCTCACAGAAACACATTTGTATCCGACCGGCTGTACATCTTCAGGTGTACGGACTATAGGTCCAAAATCTTTTCTTTTTCCAAGAGAATTTAATTATACCTCAATTGTGTCTTTCCATTTTGGCCAATTTTCATTGTATGCATGCTTTCATAGATTTTGGTTCTTGATCCTCATTATCATCTATTACATCGCGCTATATGATATGAAAAAGTATCGTCAACGTTGACTTCATTTCGGTTCCATCGAATTCCATTCAAGACATAATTAATTGAGATCTCTTCATTTTCACAATTATTAGGTAGCTGATGTTCTTCTGGAACTAAATTATTAATCATGCCTACGGACTCTTCTAGAGTGATCTCTTCAGGAGTGGACTCTTCTGGAGTAATTTTTTCAAGAGTGGACTCTTCTAGAGTAACCTTATCCTCAATTTGACGATCTTGATATTTAGGCCCTTTTCGTTTTCGAGGATTTTTATCTTTGGAACCAACAGGTCTATCACGCTTCAGGTGTGGTTTATAACCATTTGCTTTAGAAACTTGTCCGACTGGGATATCAAGTTTGATCGGAGCATTAGCAGTTGGTATATGTCACTTAGTCACTTTCTTTGGGTCAGTAAAGGCGTTTGACAATTGAGTAGCTATGCCTTGCAAATGAATTATCTTTTGTACTTCAAGTTCACATTCTTTTCTGGGAGGATCAAGATGGTATAAAGATAATTCATTCCAACTAATTTCCTTTTCCAACTGCTTAGTTTCTCCCCCTAATGTTGGGAAAATAGATTCCTCAAAATGACAATCGGTAAACCGAGCCGAAATCAACTTCCAATTGATGGTTCAAGATATTTGCTGATAGATGGGGATTCAAATTCAACATAAATTCCCAACCTCCTTTGAGGTCCCATCTTTGTGCGTTGTGGTGGAGCAATTGGAACATATACCACACATCCAAAAATTCTAAAATGAGAAATATCAGGTTCCTGACCAAACACCATTTGCAAAGGGGAGGATGTATTATAACTTGTTGGCCTAATGCGAATCAATGTTAATGCATGCAAAATAGCATGGCCCCAACAAGAAATTGGAAACTTTGTTCTCATAAGCATTGGTCTTGCAATTAATTGCAGACGCTTGAAAAATGATTTTGGTATACCATTTTGTGTATGAACATATGCTACAGGATGTAAAACATCAATGCCAACAGACCTGCAATAATCATTGAAAGCTTGAGAAGTAAATTCACCAGCATTATCAACACGTATTTTCTTGATTGGAAAATCATGAAAATGTGCTCGTAATCGAATCAATTGAGCAAGCAATCTCACAAACGACAGGTTACGAGTTGATAACAAACATACATGTGACCATCTTATTGATACATCAATTAAAACCATAAAATGTCTGAATGGTCCACATGGTGGATGTATTGGTCCACAAATATCGCCTTGTATTTGTTCTAAGAAAGTAAGGGATTCAACCCCGATTTTGCTTGGTGATGGTCTAGTAATTAACTTTCCTTGAGAACTAGTAGCACATGAGAAATCATTGGATTGAAGAATCTTCTGGTTCTTTAGTGTATGTCCATATGAATTCTTAATATTTTTGCATCATAACATGCATCATAACTGAACCGGGATGGCCTAACTGGTCATACCAAACAATAAACATATTGCGATCAATAAACTTCTACTTTACAAAAGCATATGTTTCAATCTTACTAATATATGAATAATATAATCCAGAGGATAATGCAGTTAATTTCTCCAATATACATTTTTTACCGGAAATCATGTTTGTGATGCAAAGATATTATTTATTTCCTTCATTTGCAGTCTCAGTATGGTATCCATTTCGACGGATATCCTTAAAGCTTAACCAATTTCTTTGAGACTTGGTAGAATATAATGCATCATTAATATTGAATTTTATTCCTCCAGATAAAACAATAATAGCTCTTCCGAAGTCTTCAATCAATTTTCACTACCCGATATAGTACTAACATTTGATTTTCTCATTATCAAATGAGAGAAAAATTTTTTTTACTTAAAGATGGTATGCGTTGTTGCACTATCCACAATATCTTCATTATTGGTGTTGTTGCCAACTAAATTCATCCTTTATGCAACATGATTAAGAAAAACAAATCAATTCAAGAAAATTATCTATTCATTTGAACACATAGAGCGAAATATATAAATCTAATACAAAGATTTAGAAACATATTTACGTGCAACATCAAGTTTTCATAACATCAAGATAAGAAAAAACATATAAGACATAAGGAATTCATTTTTCGTAATCATGCTCATCAATAATAACTCATCCACTAAATGATCAATTTTTCCATCAGGATCAACAAAGAAATCAGAAACATCCAAATGAGTAATATTAATATAGCCAAGTTCATAATTGCTAGCGTGTCGAGCGTTTTGAAATTTGAATTGTTAAAAAGTTGTTTTTATATGAATTGCCTTAATTTTGGTGTAGTTTAGTGTTGTTAAGGAGTAGGAATTGTTTGGTAATGTAAAGGAGTAGGAAAAGTTGAGTACCAAAGTTTTAATGCAATATAAATTGATTGATGTGAGTTATGCTTTACAGTGAGTAAAATTTAAAGAGGAAGTCTTAGGATGAATTTGATTATGCTAAAAATAAAAGTTGGTTCCATATGAGCTGTTGTAGTTGATATTGGCAATAAGGAGCAGGTTAACCTTAAATAATAGTAGTATATTAAAGGTAATAAGTTCAGCAATACGGACAAAAAGCATTGGTATTTGTCAAAGCAAAAATTCATTCTTTATTGTAAATTTATTTCAACAATTTCTAACAATGCAAAATAAACATTGTTAAAGCTATCCGTATTTATTCCAAATTGATAAACAGATCTAGTTATATATAGCATAACGCACAGCTCAATGCTTTGAATTGATACAAAATGTGCTTTAAATATTTGTTTTTTAAGTATTATACTGCACGATTTAGCGAAAACTATTGTTACAGAATAAAATAAACTGAAATATTTAAAACTGTAAAATAAACACATTAGGTGAAATTCTTTCTTTTGTGGCTTTGCATTTTTTTTAAACGTCTAAATCTGTAATGGAAATTGAAAAGTTTAAAATTTAACTATGATGTCAGCATATTAAGGAGAATTCCTTACTACACCATAAGAAAGCTAACTCCAATTCTTAAGCTTTAAAAAGGCCAAATTCTATCATTTTATCCAATTTGAAAATAAAAAAATTCACTTTGATTTGTACTGCAATTCTTCACTCAACATAAAATGCAAATAGTCTAATAACAATAATCAAACTCCAATCACATACAATCCAACTTAAATAAAATGTATTTCAACAAAACAGTGAAAGCGGTAAATTTAAATTTTGTTTCTCTTTAAAAAAGTATGTTTATTAAAATCAAGAGAAAGAATTGCTATATTAAAGATAAGATGAGAATAAATGGGCATTGAATAGTTAAAGGAATGAAACGTCATGTTCTGTAATTTGATTTCAAGAATGAATTCTGGAAGACTTTATTATGAATCATTCCCAATGAACTAAAACGGTTCTAAAAAAATAGAATTAACAACAATGAATATCTGAAGAGTTAATTTTATTTTGAGTTAATGGTTTAGTTTTATAACTCTTTTAATTAAGTGTTAATTAATGGTTTGTAAAAAATTACTAAAACCAGGACGATAAGGTCTCACCAGAATAAAAGTTGGAAGGACTGTTAAGTAATTTCACGTTGCTACAAAAATAATATGTAAAAAGCCAAAGAAAAACAAATAACGGCAAAGCAAAGGATGGTTAAGGAGGGGCTTTAAATTAATCTGTTAGATGTGAGAAATTACCAAAATGGGGCGATAAGGTGACACCAGGTTAAAAGTTGAAAGGGCTTGTTAGTAATTTCCATAGGGGACAAATATAATATGTAGTATATATAACATCAAGATCCATAAAACCATTACAAGCAATTCTTTCCCATAATATCAAAAGTCACAAATCCAAGTATTGCAAGGTTCGACGTAATAATAGTATCATAAAAATACAAATTCATCAATCATGTAGCGCATGAAACAAATAAAAACATAGTGATTAAGTCATATATAGATTTATGCATGTCCGAATGAACATACATAGAGTTCAAAGTGGATAGTATATGACAACTTCGGGTGTCAAATTTTGACAACAATTATAAAGTATATCCATCCTTAATATGACAACTTCAAGTGTCATATGGTATTATATCTTTGATGTGACAACTTCAAATGCCACTAATATTCATGGTAGTAATTTGATCAGCAATAATTTTATTGATAAAAGAAAGGTAGGAGGAGATTGTGCATGGTAAAGAAAGGTAGAAGAAGGAGATCATGCATGATAAATAAACTTTGTAAAACAAAATATCTAACCTTAGACTTGTATGATTAAACTTTCAATTTCGATCTTTTGAACTTCTTGATCGTCACTTAAAGTTGTAAGATTAAACCTTTGATCACTTAAAGATTCTCGTGCTGATAACGTGTTATAAAACAAGGAATAACAAGAACAAAGGATTGAAGTATGATAGAGACAAGAAGATATAGAGAAGAGGAGAAATTGTGTATTTTCATTGTCAAAACAAATGGCCTATTTATATGCTCATAGTTACATCATCGTAAATGTAAGAAGATGAACCATTCTCATTAATCGCATATTTATAGACATCCACATGGATATATATTCATAACATTAATTTTATTTTCTGGCAACTTTTTTCTTTTAAAGCATTTTTTGGGGACAACTTTAATGTTTTGAGTTTGATCCTTAGCATTAAGCCTATCCATATCAAATTGATTTTAAGGGTATGTTTGGGAAGTATGTACGATGCATTGGACTGCTTTTTACCAAACAAATTATTTTTTATTGTAAGTTTTAACTTTTAATCTCACAACTCCATCTCCTAATCTCACCACTGTACATACAGTCGTAGTCTCATCATCACTACAACTTTCAATCTCACTATTGTCAATCTCATTGCTACACCTAGACCATAAGAGTCCCTTTGATAACTAAATTACTGTTGACTATGGTAAGATGAAAAAGAATCTGACTATGAGAATGGTAGCAACAACCTAAGTTTAAGAGTAGTTTAAACCTAAAATACCATGACCAGTATAAATAAAAAAAAAAAAAAAAAAAAAAAAAACTGATTTTTGAATTGTTGTCACGCAAGACAAACTGTGACTACCGTAATAAGCCAAAAATGACCTTGAATAACATATTACAATGAAAATTGAAAAGTACCAATAAGGTATTTTTTTGTACTGCCTTGTGCTAGCTATAAGACCCTTAAAATGACATCCATATATTAAGCAAATTAAAGGATTATGGAACCTCATAGCTCGAGTTCGAGGTGAAACATTGAAACTGTTGCGCCAAAAATCATTTTGTGAGTTTTTGCGAATAAGTCTTATAGTAGTGCGGGGCGTGCCAGTCAATTTGCTGAAATTGACAAAGATTGTAGAATTTAAAGTTGTTGCGGGAGCTGGATCAAAGTCACACCGAAGCATTTAAATCATCGATCCCAGATTTGTTTCTCAAAATAATTGTGTTCAAAGGTCATTCTTGAGAGAAAAGAGAGAAAAATAACAACTATATTGTTATTGATGAACTTATAACAGATTACAAGCGTTTTTGAGTCCGGAGACAAGTTCGAAACAAGGAAAATATGAAGAACAAGTATGAACTTGTGATGAACAGAGAGATAATCGTAGGGATTTTTCAAAGAAAGCACAAGGCTTGATTTTTGCATTAGGGCAAGTTTGAAGCGTGTTGAAAACTAGTGGAGGAGGCCTCTATTTCTAGAGGTAATGGGCCGACGGCCTGGCTTCACTTCTAGCTTGGCGCAACAACCTTCCTGTGTCGTCTTGTTGCACTTCCTTCTTGCGCGATCAAGGAAACTTCCAGGAAACTAATCTTATGTCTTGATATGCCTTCTGACGCTACGCACCATGTGAATCTACTATGTGTCGCGAACCTTATGCAACTACCGGATTCTTCACCACCCTGACACATTTACGCGTGCCTGTGATGCATCTGTGCTGCAAGGTGACGAATTTTGCGATGAAATAACCCAAACATGATAAGTCTTGAACATAAACTATTAAGCCACGAAATTCATCACAACTTAACCATATTTTGGCTATAGTTTGCCATCATAAAGTAACAACTTGAAAAATGGCTTAAATCGAGGCAGAAAGCCATTTTGTTAAACCGAGCAAAAGTTATCAACTGAGTTAGATTGAGCGAAGATTTTACTTGGAGCATGTCATGAGCTAAAGAACATATCATCTAAGCTCAATGTTGGAATCGACATGCTTTTACTTGGTGAAATTAGCTTGCTTCCTTAAATTGTCCTTAATTGAACAACATGTAAAGGTTACCATCTTACTGCACCTGAGGTGGCGCAGGGTATGAGCGGCTTCACCTTAATATTAAGGTTAAAATATTGTAGACATGTCGTATATCCAGAGTCCATATTGCATCTCATGTCTCTGTGCGCAGTATTGAATAGTTGTTGCACTTAAAGAATTTAATTCTTTAAGTATTGAATACCTCAATTTACATTTGAGGGTAAATTAGCCTTTGAACTTCTGTAATTAAGATGTGCGGCTAGGATTTCATCTCAAAACCTAAGTGCACTAAGATCCTGCGCCACCTTAATTATATTTCAATTAGGAAAAGACTTTATTTTCCTAATATTGGGCCGAAATTAATTGAATAAAAATTATTTTCATAATTATTATTATTATCAAGAGAATTAATGATAGCGCAGAAAGAATTTAAATCATGCTGCACCGCTTCAGGCGCAAAAACAGATTTTTTGACCAATTTCCCCTAAACAATTGTTTGACCAATGTCGTTCTATTCTTTTAATTTGGCCCAATTTAACCTTTACCGTCACTGTTGTTAGTCACGTGAGTAAATGGGTATTAAGCCCTTGGAAAAAGGCTTGTGAGTAAAAACTGATAGAAATGAAGATGGAGTACTTATAAGTGGGAGAAAATTGAAAAAAAAATTCTAAAAACATATTCTACAAATTACTAGATGGTAGTATCCATCACGTCATTTATGTGACTAACCACATATGATGATGTAGGAAAAACATCATATACGGAGCATAACAATCAAAAACATGGATTAAGATGATTAATCATGTTAACAAATAAATACAGAAGCTAAAAGAAATCAAACCAGGACCTTGGTGGGTCGATTACGATGTTTGTTGATCTTCGATACTCGTGGTGGACTTCTACTACAAGGATGAGTAGAAGCCTAACTCTTCACAGTGCAAAAACCTTCTTCTTGACATTGGAGGAGAAGTTTTTCTGTAGAAAGTTCTCAACTTTCTGATGGAATAAATTAGAGTGTAAAACTAACGTAGTTTTTCTACTCTTATAATGTGAAAGGTTGTATTCAAGTTGAATACTACCTAAGTAATTTCTGATTTAATTCCTAGCGAATTATCAGGAAATTATCACTCATAATCTTGTTAATTTAATTAGGATTAAATTACCAAGATAATTCCACTTGTTGGGCTTGACCATCATCGGTGCAAAACCCAAATGTCCAACATCTCCCACTCACACAAGATGGGCAAGCCATCATAGAGCCTTCTCAACCATCCTAATGCCAAGTTCATACAGGTTAATGAACGGTCCGACCACTGAGTACACCTTGAATTTCGGGAGCTCTATACTAGGAACTCGTTAGAGCCAAACATAGAGACATCAACCCTTTTATAAACAAATGTAGTGTCTCATGTACCCTAGACCAATTTAATCATATCAGATTGAGTATCTCAAAATCCCTCGATGAACATACAAATCAATCTTTCCTAATGTTGCAGCATATATTCACATTATGTCAAAGCTCTCATAAGCGACATAATGGGTCGGCCTTGAATATAGTGCATGACGTGATTCAAATTGTCTTCCATCTTGCCCTCATGTCACTTGGTTTGAAACAGACTGCTTTCCCAGTAATGCCCCACAGAACTGAATCATCCATGGTCTTAGGTAACATACCAAAGTAGCGAACATCCATTCCACACTTTATGACATAGTCAAAGGTCATTAAGGGCACAATGTAAGGTTTATCTAAACCTTCATAGGACTCACATGGTGAAGAAGCAGGGATCCATTCTTCCACCTCCTATATAGGTCATAAAAGTACATGTCGTATGAAATACATGCTACAGTGGAGTGTCTCTTTTCTCTAATAAGAGCGTATGTCAGACTCGACATTGTAAAGATCTTAGTCTAGTTGCTCCTTTTAGCGCCTAACCTGAGCATCCTATTTGCTCGCCTTCCTAGGTGCCAAATCAGATCTCAGATCTGGCTTACTTTATAGGCTAAATGGATTGTGGGTCAATCCATTTTCGGTCCTTTAGTCAATCATTACTATATTGACCTCATCTTGCCTCCAACCAAGTTGACATCTCATGCTCTTGCTGCTTTCAAAAGCGCTAGTAGCTTGTGTTTCATCTCTTCTTGCCCCCCATAGGCGCCAAAAGCGATTGGTCATGCAAGTGAGCCAATCTTAAGCCCGTTGACATACTCCTAAATCTTGTGTGCAAACAATTCATCATAGAATAAATGTCTGAATTTTATTAATATCCAGAAACAAAGAGTTCAACATAAATGATCAAAAACATAATCACCATCGGTGAAGTCCTAAAGACTTTACATTAGTCACATAAGCGTCCCTAGGAATAGGCTTAGTTAAAGGATCAGAAACCATATGACTAGTAGGTATATATTCTAAGATCACTTCCATTTGTTCTATCAAATCCCTAATGTAGTTGTTCCTCATATCAATGTGTTTGGTTCTACCATGATACTTTGGATCCTTGGTATAAGTGATTGCAGCCATGCTATCACAATGAATGGTCACTGGCTTTAATTCGTTAGGTAATCTTAAGCCCCAAGGAATCACTTTTAGCCAAACAACTTCTTTTTCGGCTGCAGAGCACGCTATGAATTCTACCTCTATAGTGGATAAAGCAATGCAAGATTGTTTCTTGCTTTTCCAAGTATTAGAACCACCATTGAGCAAGAATTCATATCCTGAAGTTGATTTGGGCTCATTTAAGTCACCACCCCAATCAGCATCAGTATAGCCAATTAGGTTTAAGTTTGAACAACGATAACATAACATGTAATCAACAGTTCCTTTAAGATAGCGCAATATCCTCTTCACTGCTCTCCAATCAGCAAGCCCAAGGTTAGAATGGAATCTATTAACCAAACCAACAACAAAGTTGTTATCTGGCCTAGTGCACATCATGGAGTACATAAGACTGCCAACAACACTAGAATATGGAACACGAGCCATCTGTTTCCGTTCATCAGATGTCTTTGGAGCTAGTTGAAGGCTTAAAGTCTCACCTTTTGCTCTAGGAGTGTCTATGAGTTTACAATTTTGCATCTGGAATCCTTCAAGGATCTTCTTTATGTATGTCTCTTGAGACGGACCGAGAAGCCTCTTTGAATCGCCCTTAGGATCTTAACTCCGAGAACATATTTGCTTCACCCATGTCCTTCATTTCAAAATTTGAGGACAACCACTTCTTAGTGGTGACAATCATCTCCATATCATTTCCAGCCAATAGTATGTTATCTACGTATAATGACAAAATGACGAAACTACCTTGGATCTCTTAATATACACGCAATGGTCCTCTTCAATCATCTCAAAGCCATTCTGAATAATAGCTTGATGAAATCTAATATACCACTACCTAGATGATTGCTTTAGGCCATAAATAGATCGTTTGAGCTTGCAGACTTTGCGCTCTTGACCTTTTGCCACAAAGCCCTCAGGTTGATCCATGTAGATCTCCTCATCTAGCTCTCCATTAAGAAATGCAGTTTTGACATCCATTTGGTAAAGTTCCAAGTCCAAGTTTGCAACTATGGCTAGAATGAAGCGAATTGAAGCAAACCTCACTATCGGTGAGAAGATTTCCTCATAGTCCACACCTTCTTGTTGTGTGTACCCTTTCGCTACTAGGCGAGCCTTATATATTTTAATGGAACCATCCTCCTTGCGTTTGTCTTTGAGAACCCATTTGTTCCCAATAGTCTTATGCCTAAGTGGTAGGTCTACCAAGTCCTAGACATGGTTAGTCCTCATTGACTCAATTTCATCATTCATTGCATTAGTCCATTCTCGAACAGCAGGAGAAAACAGAGCCTCTTTGAATGTTTTAGGCTCAGCTTCATCCTGCGCAGCAATCATGAAAGCTTCCCCCTCAACCTCAAAATGGCGACGAGGGACACCTCCACGTTTGCTTCTACGCAACTGAGCTTGGGGATCCTCATGTATCGGCATAGATAAACTTGATGGTAAATCGCCCCCATTGTCCCCGAGAGTTTGAGGAATTGCTCCCCCATTCTCAATCAGACTACTTGGTGTTCCCATATCTGGATCTTCTCTTTCATAGAGATCTATCTCTTTCTGAACTTCCCCTATTCTTGGGAAATCTTTTTCTAAGAAACCCACATCTCGTGACTCAATTTCAGTCACTGTTCCATCTCCATGCTTTCCTATGAACACATACCCTTTGGAATATTCTGAGTATCTTATGAAGATACACTTTTTCCTTCTAGGGCATAATTTCCTATCCTTGTGAGAAGTTGTGTGAAGAAACAAGGTGCGCCCACCACGCATTTCCAGCTTGTAAGTGTCGATTCCAAGCACATTCGCAATAGAATCATTCCCCATTTTCATGCTCCTACTCCTAGTAGGAATCCGATAGAACTCGACAAATCCAACTCTCGTTCGAGATAAGTGGCCGGTTGCTCCTGAATCCACAGTCCACATTGGAAAAGGATGAGAAATAGAATCATCTTAAGTCACAAAGCAATCAGAACAAGACATTGATTTGGAAAATAACTTTTTCTTCGGCTCAGTGCAACCACTAGAAAAGTGGCTTTGTTTTCCACAGTTATAACAATCCATCTTAGCTTTATACGTCTTACCACCACGCTTGCCCCTATGGGACTTGGTAGTTCTTGCCTTCTTAGATGTAGGTTCATCAGCATCACGCTTTCCAACAACCTTTCCAGTCCACTTGCGCTTAGGCACAAATGCCTTGAGCGAGTTTGACTCTGCAACATTAGCAACACCATCAGTGGTAGGTTTGGCAGCCTTTAGGCGCTCATCCTCTAGTTCCAAATGGCGTGTGATGTCCTGAAAGGTCCTGACACTCTCATTATGTGTCATGTTTGCCTTTATGTGCTCCCAAGAGTTAGGAAGGGAGGAAATCAGTACTTGAACCTACTTTTCATTAGTTAAGGCAACCCCAGCTGACTTAAACTCGCGGATCAAAGTCGACATCGTCCTCAAATGTTGTTTCATCAAGTGACTCGACTTCTTAGGTATTAAACTTCAGGTTCAATTAGCGCAGCTTAGACAAGGTTGTCACGCCGTACTTGTTCCTCAGGGCTTGCCACATCTAATGGGCAGTTTGACATTGCTCAAACTCACCAATCATATCATTATGGCCTTAAAATGGTAAAGCGCGCACAATGATCTTTCTTGCATCATTCTTGGTAGGCAGCAAGGTCACGACGGTGTTGAGTAGTGTTTCCTTTTTCGGGCTAGGTCATGGTCTGATCAAGGTTCTCCAAGACACCTTACTCAACCAGGTTATATTGGATCTTACGGCGCCAGATATCTTAATTCTGACCAACCAACTTCTCTCCTTTGTTCAGATCAGTAACAACATTCTTAGCAGCCATCTTAATTACATTAGGACAAGCACAATGAATATTAATCTAATGCACCACAGGATGTATATTTTTTTTGCAGCATAATTCATGTCAAATAATGCAAACAATCCAGTAATAACAAGATCGAAAAAACACTATGCTCCTAATCATCACTCATATACTAGCAATTATCAACATTATTTAACATAACCATACAAAAAATTTTAGTCTTAGAAGCGAATCCAGATTTCGTCAACTAAAACCTCCCACTCAATCATGGCATATAAATTGCATCATCTCATTATAAATACTGCATGCTACATTACTAATAAAATAATCGTGCCAATATTCAAAGCAATCTAATCACATAAATATGTTTTAACAAAAAACAAAAAACATACAAATGCCATAATCAAAAGTCATATCTATGTCACATAAAATTCAATAATGCTTCATAAAGTATTCTGAATATTAATGAAGCAATAATAATAATAATAATAATAATAATAATAATAATAACATGAATTTTAAGATATTAAAATAGCAAAAAATTCAAACCACTACTTTTAGAAAACTATGAAGTGCACTCCCACTTCCACTGCTTAAGATACATTCCCACCAGAAGTGTCACAGCGGCCGCAAGAGAGCCGTCTGCACGCGCCTCCTGCCTAATCATTTCTCAAGATATTCTATTGTATTTTGCAATGTCATTAGCTTCATGTCATCATATGCAACGTCGGCTAACAAACAACGAAAATTTGACTATTTTGGCTTCCATGTGTATAGAAAAATAATATGATGGTTATACAGGGTGTATACGATAACGAAATTTTGACTATTTCCTCCATGTGTGTGTATATATATTATTCCCTTGTATAAAAATTTTCTTATATATATATATATATATCTAACATTTGGCCTCCATGTGTGTGTATATATATTATTCCCTTGTATAAAAATTTTCTTATATATATATATATATATATAAGCATTAGACAACATGTAAAAATTAAAGTTCAAATATGACAATAATGAAAGAAAATGTCGGTTGCTTTACACTTTAGATCTCAATTTAATTCACTCCAGATGGACTTTCGATATCGATTAATTCGAAATCAAGTAGCATTAGACTCCAAATGAATAGAAACTCTCTCAATACTTTCTTTTTCTATTTATAATACTTGAATTTGAAGTTTTTGTTTAAAATACATTGAGTTTCTTCAATTCATTCAACAAATAATAATATTTTGCTCAAGTTTCAATAATAATATACACTAGTATAAATATTTTTAGTTTTGAGAAAGAAACCAAGCAAAAAAAAATAAATTTTAACAATTTACATTCCAAAAGTAATTACTAACTTCTTAGTACACAAAACTATAGTATTTAGTACTCCCTCCGTTCTTTATTATTTGTCCGCAATAACCGATTTGTACATACAAAGGAAATTAGTTAAAGTAGTTTAATTGATAAATTTGAGAAGCTTTTGGACTTACTTCCCTACATTACCCCTGCAATTGAGATCACATCTCTCCTTTTTTATTTTTTATTCAATCACATTCCAATTTTCCATACACTTTAAATGATGTTAATTTTAGAAACAAGGTATTTTATGTCAAAAAAGAGACGGAGGAAGTAATATATTAATCTATATATGAAAAAAGAAAAAACAAATTAACAATAACAGTATATAGTTGTGTCGGATTAGGGGGGTCAATTTTATATTTTGGAGGGGCCACATACTCATTGTGCCATGGCTGAGTATATGAACTAATAAAGGGTTTGAAAAATCTTTGGGGCCAATATATATACATACACATTAGCAAAATGCCTCGCACGTTGCGTGGGTCGTTTGTAAAATAGTTGGACTATACCATAAGTTGATAATGATAATTGTTTACAATTATTATTTTTAAAAAATATTTGTAAAAAAATATTTAGGACAACTGGAAATTTTATTGATTTTCTTTTGGTCCTTGTGGAGGAATAGAAATGATTGTTTGCACTCTTCATACTCGGCTACTCTGATATCGATGATTTATAAAGCTGGAGCTTTATTGCAACAGCTTGAACAAATTCGTCCTAGAGGTACTGGAATGGTTGTAGAGAGGTCGTTGGAAGTTGTTGGGTGGCAAGCGCCGGCATTGGGAGTAGTGAAGATCAACACGGATGCAGCTTTTAACCAAGCTATTGGACAGGCTGGTTTAGGCGTTGTGTTTAGAGATGAAGAAGGTAGTGTTCTTATTAGTGCGTGTCGTCATTTGTATTTTATTTCTAGTCCCTTGTATGCTGATATACATGCGATTCTTTTTGGCTTTGAATTAGCATTAGAGAATGGTATCGATAGGTGTGTTTTTGAGAGTGATTGTTTAAATGCGGTGTCAGCTATCACTAACAATTCACCTGTTTGGTGGGAAGGGGCATGTCTTATCTATAAAATTAGGGAGTTAGTTTCTTTATTTGATCATTGTAATTTTCTACATGTTCGTAGAGAAGCTAATGTCTTGGCACATCGATTAGCTCATTTAGATCATGACCTTGTGCAGTGCGGGAGTCTACCTCCTAGCGTTTGTATCCTGATTTCTCCAATTAATAAAATTCTATTTTACTCAAAAAAAAATATTTATAATATTTTATATTATTTACATTTTAGAAATGATGTAAGGAGAATTCTACTATGAAATAGTCAAATAAAATATCTTTAAAGTCACTATAACATGCATTATAGTGACCAATTTCAATGTTAAACACAAAAGATTTTGAAGAAATTGAAAGAAAACGAATCGCAAATGGTAAGTCAAAGATTGAGCTTATTCAACTATATATATCAAGAATGTATCAAAGCTATCATCAATTATTCTTTTTAGTTTCAAGATCGTTAATTCTCTCTGAATTTTGAAGAACAACTATCACTCAAAACCTGTGGTTAATAAGGACATTAAAATGAATTATTTGATAAGAATTTGATAATGAAATTTCCCAAAAATAAATATAGCAACACCAATGTAAAAAATGAACGAAGAAAATTGGAGAGCAAGAAGGAAAGTTAAGAAGATTTTGTGTCCATGGCAAAAGTGACTAAAAACATCAAACTATATATATAGGCATAAAAGTGACGGTTACAAACATTATAACATTTGTAACCTTCAAAAACTTTTAAATGTATTTTGTAACTCAAAAATTTGTTAACAATTTGTAATTCATGCCTTAAAAGTTCTTTTTATAATCACTATTTTAATTTTTTATTTTTCATAAAAGATATCAAATTGTTGGCCTACCTTCAAAAGCTTTTAAATGTATTTTGTAACTCCATAAATTTTGACAATTTGTAACACATGCCTTACAAAACTCTTTCATTAACCACCATTATAATTTTTTTAATAAGAAATATCAAATTGTTGGCATCATTAACTCCCAAAAGAGTCAAGAATACATACATATATATATATATATGAAGACACTGTTTTTTTTTCCATTAGGGAAATGATTCATATAAATAAATGTAAACCAAAGGGATTCATTATTTCATTAAGTAAAAATGGAGTAAATTGACACTTAAAAGCAAAGTAACACTAAAATTTTAAATTGCATATATAACAAAATTATAAAACTTATTTAATTTAAGTAAAGTTAGTTTTTTAAAGCACTGGTTTGTTCAAATTGAATATTTGAATCCTTTGATTTACCATATAGTGTACTGACCCAACAATTCGAATATAATGATAATTTATAAATATACTAAAAATATATTATATATAATAAGAGGTGGAAATTTATATCTTACTTGATATTATTACTGCTCATTTGCGTCAGATTTTTATTTTTATTTCATTAGTCGCATAAAAAATTTTAATTTTAAGATGAAAAATGTGACAGACAAAAAGATTTTTAATTCTGAGATGAGAGAAATCTTAAATAAAAGGAGAGTCTCCTAATATATTAGTTTGGGTGAATGAAAAATATTAACTGTTACTAAACCAATCAATTTTGGACAAATATTAGAAGGAGAAAAGTCAAATGTAGCATACAGTAGTTTGGGGCAATGAAAAACCGGACCGAACCGGTCGATTCAACCGATTGAACCGGGAACCGGTGCCCAGACAGGTACATGTATGTATATAAAAGGCTTGGTCAATGTATCGGCGTTGACCCAGTTTGAGCGCGATTGAACTGGCCTGTTTGTCGGTTTTGAACTTGGTCAACTTTTTTCATTTTGAAAAAATTTAAAAAACAATTACAAAAGGTAAAAATTGAACCCAACACACTTTGAAAGAAATCAAAAGACTTGACCACTTTACTAAAATGTTATTTAATCATTAATTCATCATATATTATATTTATTTTATACTAGAAAATATCTTTTTTCAAAAAGACCTCTTAAACGGTTTAATCGCCGGTACAACTTATTAAACTGGTTAAACTGGGTACCGGTGGCCTCACCCGTATGGCCTCCTATCCAATATTTTATTTATTGGTTCGGGGATAACTTTAATATATAGGTAAGATAATGCACAAAATTAATAAACCCCAACCTGACATTTTTTTCTTTCAAATTCAAATCTTTTGTTTAACACGTTAGTCTCAATTTATCATCCGCATTAGCATTGTCCTCTCAAAAATGTCTTGGAGGCTAAAATTCGTCTAAAAATTCCAACTCGTGCCTTGAATTTTTTTTCTTTGTTTGGTATGTTTGTCTAAGCAAAAACTTATACTCTATTACTCTAGAACCTACTTTTATGTAGAGTTTATGGAGGAATAGGAAAGAGTGAACAAGACAGAGGTTTTTGGAATTGAATTAATTGATTTGTTCATTGTCATATGTCAAGTATAAATATAAGCTTAGAGTTTGATTACATGGAACTCTAGTGTAGCTATCCTATAAGCTATACATGAGACTAATTCAAACACAAGATTAATACAGAATTTACAATTTGAAATAATTTGAAATCTTGGTTTATCTAATCACCTAAAACACCCCCTCAAGATGGTGTGGAGGAAGAAGAAACACCAATCTTGGAAGAAAGTAACTGGAACTTCTGTTTGGACAAGGGCTTGGTTAGTAGATCAGCTAATTGATCATGTGTCGAAACGTGTTGGACTTGGAGAGCTCCTGCTTGGACCTTATCTCGGACAAAATGGAAATCAATTGCAATATGCTTCATCTTGGAATGAAGAGCTGGATTAGCAGAGACATATGTTGCTCCAATGTTGTCTGAATAGATCGTCGGAGAGGTTGAAATCTTCACCTTGAGTTCAGAAAGGAGATTCTCTATCCATGCTAATTCAGCTGCAGCACTAGCAATGGCTTTGTACTCAGCCTCCGTGGAAGATCTCGCTACTGATTTCTGCTTGTTGCAATTCCAAGATATCAAGTTTCCATTGAGATAAACCAGGAAATGCTGTGTGGATTTTCTATCACTTGTATCTCCTGCCCAATCTGCATCGGCATAGGACTTGAGATCCATGAAATGCTTGCTGTTGGAGTCTGAGTTGCTTAGAAGGAGACCAGTATCCAAGGTGCCCTTGAGATACCTAAGTATGCGCTTCAAAGTTTGCCAATACACCTCTGTGGGTTGATGCATAAACTGTGCAAGTTTGTTAACAGAGAAGGAGATATCAGGTCTGGTAAGAGACAGGTATTGCAAAGCTCCGATTATACTCCTATATTCTGACGCATCAGAGAGCTTGTTCCCCATTTCAAGCGTGAGAGAGGCAGCGGAAGTAGCCATAGGTGTAGTCACAGGCTTGGATTCTAACATTTTTGAACGTTCCAGCAAATTCTTCATATACTTTTTCTGAGATAACAACAATCCTTTGGCAGTCTGAATTGTCTCGATTCCAAGAAAATAGCTCAGGGAGATCGGATCTTTTAGTGAAAATTTCTTTGACAAGGCACCAATAAACTCATCCAGGAAGAATTTGGAATTTCCAGTTAATATAATATCGTCCACATAGACCAGAAAATAGGCAAGAACATCATTTGCAGTATAAATAAACAAGGAGGAATCTGATTTTGATTGATGAAAACCAACCTCGATGAGAAAGGAGCTCAATGCAGTGTACCAGGTTCTCGGCGCCTGCTTTAGACCATAAATAGATTTTTGAAGCTTGCAAACGTAATCAGGATGAGTGGAATCGATAAAGCCAGGAGGTTGCTTCATAAATACATCTTCCAAGAGTGTTCCATGGAGGAAAGCATTGTTAACATCCAATTGCAGCAACTCCCAATTAAATTGAATTGCAAGAGAAAGCACAATCCGAATGGTTGTTGGCTTAACGTCAGGGCTGAAGGTTTCTGAAAAATCAATTCCCGGCCTCTGATGAAATCCTTTCGCAACTAACCTCGCCTTGTATTTTGAGATTGAGTTGTCAGGGTTTCTTTTGATTCTGTAAATCCATTTGCAGCCAACTATATTCTGATTTGGTGATGGAGGCACAAGACACCATGTTCCATTCTGTATAAGAGCATTGATCTCATCATTCATGGCCAAACGCCAATTCGGATTCTTAATTGCTTGAGAGACACATGTTGGCTCGGAATCAATCACTGGATGTTTAGTAGCCAAGAAATATCTAGGATTTGGCTTGCTAATTTGATTTTTCAGCCGAGTCATCATAGGGTGATTATTGTTGGCTCCGCTTTCATTTGTTTCTGACTCTTGCTGCACCACAGGTTCAGGAATAGTTTCTGCAGAAGTGTCGTTAGTTTGAGCTTCAAGTGAAGTATTTAAAGGAGCACGAGTTACCTCAAGATCTGGTGCTGGGGTTGGCGTGAAGGACTCTTCCATTCCCTGTTTATCCAAAACAACAAGGCTAGGATAATTCAAAAGGAATTAGCATTGGACTCAAACTCATGAGACGGTGAAGGTTTTAGTTGCTTATAAGGGAATTGACTTTCAACAAAATCAACGTGTCTAGACACAATTATTTTGGAGGATTCAACATCAAGACACAAGAAGGCACTTTTATTGTTTGAGTATCCAAGAAAAACACAAGGCTTAGACCGAATTTGAAACTTGTTTTTGTTAAATGGCCTCAGGCAAGGATAACATAGGCACCCAAAGACTCGCAACTTATGATAATTTGGACTTCCTTTAAACATTACTTGAAAGGCGGATTGAAATTTCAAGTTTGGTGAAGGCATACGATTGATCAAGTAGACTGCAGTTTGAAAGGCATAGGACCAAAATTCAAGGGGTAATGAGGCTTGATGAAGGAGAGTCAAGCCCGTTTTTATCACATGCCTATGACGTCTTTCAGCAAATCCATTGTGCTCAGAAGTATAAGGAGGAGTCTGCAAATGAGAAATGCCTAGAATTTGAAGAAATTGTTTCAATTTGTTATATTCCCCAGCTCCATCAAAATAAATTGAAATAATGGATGCATTAAAGAATTTTTCCACAATAGCTTTAAACTTAGGAAATAATAAGTATAAATCAGTTCTTCTTTTCAAGGGAAATAACCAAATATATTTAGAAAAATGGTCCACAAAAATGACATAATACTTGTAACCATCAAAAGAAGAAATTGGTGCAGGACCCCAAATGTCTGTATAAATGAGTTCCAAAGGCTTTGAACTGCTCAAAGAAGACATACCAAAAGGTTTCTTATGGCTTTTATTGCAATTGCAAGAGTTACAAGGGAAAAATTCATTAGGTAAAACTGGAAGAGAAAAATCCTTAATTGTTCTGTTGAGAATTAGCTTGGAGGAATGACCTAAGCGTTGGTGCCAATTTTGAGCAGAGACTCGAACAGCAGACATGACTACTGGCTTTATTTGAAGAGACTTGGATGGAAAATAGTAGAGATCATCCTCGTTCAACCTCCGCAGCATTGGTGCTCGTGTCTGCAAATCCTTCACAAGAAACTTATCAGCATCAAACTCAACAGACACATCATTTGACTTGCAAAATTTTGAAACAGAAACTAAATTTTGAGTCATTTGAGGAACACATAATACTTCTTGAAGTTTAAAGGAATGATCAGGAGTAACAATCTTAGTATCACCCTTATGAGTTATATTCAAACCTGAACCATCGCCTATCTGAATGGCCTCAGTACCGTCATATTCGGTGGAGATTGAGAGATTCTTTAAATCTGCAGTAACATGATCCGAAGCTCCTGAATCGAGGCACCAAGCCTTCCCAAATGATGCAATACTGGCATAATTGGCACTTGGCCGAGAGGAGAAGAAGGAACCACCTTGGCGACATTGCCTTGCTGAATGTCCCAATTTATCACAGATTTGACATGTGATTTTATTAGGATAACTAGAGACAGATCCCCTTTGATAATTTCCACCATTAGAAGGCTTGTTGAACCTTCGATTACTCTGCTGAAAGTTTCTGTTTGGTCCTCGCCTCGCCAAATTGGCAGTGGAAATTTGAACATTGTATGAATCAGCTTCTTGCCGGAGAAGACTCTCGAAAGAAACCAACTTGTCATGTAACTCTTCAAGCGAGATAGGAGTTTCTCGCGCTCTAATTGCAGTGGAGATCTCTCGGAACTCAGGTCCTAAACCATTGAGAATATATAGGACCTGATCATCTTCTTCAATTACCGTTCCAGTAAGATGCAACTCATCAATAATCTGCTTCATCTTTTGAAAGTATTCAGCCACTGATGAAGCGTTCCTCTTGGTAGAGGTGAGAGAGCTCTTGAGATCCATAATCCTGGATCGAGTTTTATTCGCAAATAGTTTCAACAGTTTCTGCCAAGCATCATGAGATGTTGCAGAAGATGCTACATAGGGCAAAACAGCCTCAGAGGAAGATGCGATTATGGCGTGAAGGATTAGTTTATCCTGCCTTAACCAAAAACTATATTTAGGATTGGCAATGGTGATGCCATCCTTCTGGATTTTTTTAGCCGGAGCTTTGATGGTGCCATCCACATATCCGGCCAAATCAAAACCATAAAGCAATGCATCAAATTGAGCACGCCAAGAAGAATAATTTTTTGAGGTAAGTTTGAGCGGAAGTTGATTGGTAGCATTGATAGAAATAGGTGTTTGTGTTTCTGCCATGATAATTACCAGGATCTTATGAGCATTTGCTATAGGCTAAATCTGATACCATGTAGAGTTTATGGAGGAATAGGAAAGAGTGAACAAGACAGAGGTTTTTGGAATTGAATTAATTGATTTGTTCATCGTCAGATGTCAAGTATAAATATAAGCTTAGAGTTTGATTTACATGGAACTCTAGTGTAGCTATCCTATAAGCTATACATGAGACTAATTCAAACACAAGATTAATACAGAATTTACAATTTGAAATAATTTGAAATCTTGGTTTATCTAATCACCTAACAAGAACCTACTTATTTATCAATACTGTTAGAATGCATGTGTTAGGAGGTGTGATATAATACTTTTGATACAAACTATCATCCAGTCTCATCCTATCCTCAAATCATTTTGCGTTTTGTTTTGTTTTTGTTTTTTTTTTTTTTCTCTCTCCCATTTTTTTCCCTTTTTGGAAGAGCATATTATAAATTGCATTTTCTATGAAAAGAGTGAGAGATAGAGATGTCCTATAACCGAAAATAGGTCCTAGAAGATAAAGACGTTGTTACTCTCTCCTTTTTTTTTGACTTTTACCTATAATTCACGTCGGTACCAAACCTGGATCAATCATTTTATTGTCGTGTTCTTCATAACCAATCTGAAATAATTTTTTAAGGTTTCATTTGAAAATGGATATATATGAAATGAAAATTTTGTGAAAAAAAAGAAATGAAAATAAAAGGTTAGGAAAATTCATAAGTTTTGCCTTTCTTTTCTATTATTGCTCCAAGAAAAATGCCAATCATCTCTCTGCTTTTGTTGCTAGAAGCCAAGCCATCATCTCTTTACTTAGGTTAATTAGTAGACTAATAATTTCTCCACAATTATTGGGAAATAGTATAACTATTGCCTCTTTTATCATTTTCAGTTAAGTTTCTCTTAATGGATATTTTGGATTCTGAGAGTACTTAGTACTTGGGACTTTTTATTTGTCAAAGAACCGAATTTAACTATTCCCAATCCTTTTACCAAAAAAAGGGTGGAGGAAAACAAATTAAAACTATGCCCACTACTCCCCCAAGTTCACTTCACTAAGCATATTATTTCTCTCAAAAAATTAGACGTGACTCCACTTTTGATCTTTATAACTTGTTATTTCTTGGAATTGACTACACCATTGAATTTCTTCTCCTTCTATCTTCTACTTAGCCTTGCAGGGGTCAATTTGATTTCCTAATAGATTAAACATAATCATAATAAACAAATATTTTAGAAAAGATATAGTATTGTTTATTTAAATAGCAATATTTAACCAATTCATATTGGTTGAGTGTATAAGATTTTGGACTTCTGTTTGAATGAGATTTGAGTCAGTTCCAAAGATTCTTATTAGTGGGTGATCTATAAATACCACTATAAACTCCTCTCACCTAAACTTTTTTCCATAAAAAAACCCCAACATTTAACTAAAATGCATACTTCCTATCTCTCAAATCTCAATCAAATAATGCTATAATAAAGTGCTTTCATACTCAAAGTAATAATAATTATATATTATTATTTATATATAATATATTATATATATAATATAGAAGGAGCAGTAGTACATAGGAAATCACTTACACTTTCAATGATGGGTCATATAGCACAGCATTAAACTATAATGCTTGAATTTATCACACAACTATTCATTCCAATGTGGATCATATATAATATCTGAGTCAAGACAATGTGGGGTGTCAAAGATAACAAGTTCCCACAGGCTATAGGCTATAGCTTCTGGTTGCCCATCTCTCCTCCCAACTCCCTAAACTGCCATATGTCATCCATATTATTCCATAAAGCATCTGTGATTTCATTGGAGACCCAATTGCCTTGAGCCATCTGGCAACCTGAGGGTGAACCTTCATAGGAACCCACATCTGACATGGATGCCAGGCTGAATCCCTCCTCCATGTCATGGTAGCCACTGCTGTCAATGTTGTAACTTTGATAAAGATTTTGGTTGTTGTTGTTGTTGTTGTTGTAAAAAGTGGCATGGCCATACACATTTGGACTTGTTAGGTGTTGAGGGATTTCTTCACTCTGTTCTGAAATGTTCATGAAATCTGGAGGATAAAGACTTTGCCAAGTCACTGGACTTGAATTTTCAAAGGAGTAGTGATTTGAATTGTTTGGAAGTGGGGAAAATGTTGTTGACATTGAGGGGATATTATTGCTTGTGCAGTTTTCTGATAACTGATAATAAGGAGCTGATGAGCTCTGGGAAGAAGTCATTTCTTTGAAAGAAGAAGGAGAATAAGAAGTGGAAGATGTCTGCTCCACTTTTTGAAGCAATCTTGGCATCCAAAAACATCGAACTGCCTCAAGGAATCTCTTGCTGTTAGACTCAATGTTAAGCTGTCTTGCCTGTTTCTGCACCCTTGTTCTCCAATAGTTCTTGATTTCATTATCTGTTCTTCCTGGGAGATGTTGTGCAATTTTCGACCACCTAAACAGGGAGAAAACATGTCAGGTCTTCCATAAAACCATTATGAACACAAAAATGCACCTATATCAGTTAAATTACCTGTTTCCCCACTTGGAATGAAGTTCAAGAATCAAGAGCTGCTCTTGGGGTGTCAAGTTTCCACGCTTAATGTCAGGTTTCAAATAATTCAGCCACCTTAATCTGCAACTTTTACCAGTTCTCTTGAGACCTGAAGAAGCAGAGTGATTTGGATTAATATATTGTTCCAAGTCTAAACATCAATTTCATCAAACTTGCTGATGCGGATGAGATAGGTGCTGCATATATGAATCGTTTGGATCGTCAAGCAGTACCCTTCTTATTCAGCTTCTAACGATCCAAACGATCCATATATGCAGCGTCGTCCGCATCACTTGCTTATTAATAAAATATTTACCTGCACATTTTGCCAACATATTCCAACGGCCTTCCCCATGGCGAGCAATGTAATGGGTAAGCAGAGTATCTTCTTCAAGGGTCCATGGCCCTCTTCGAAGCTCACTTTCATCTTCACTAGGACTGCCCATATTTGTCTTTGGAACAGGAGCCATAGGCATAGTTGCTGCTCTCATTTTGGCTTTGGCACCCTTAAATTGGGTCAAGATTTTTTCTCTTTTGGTTTTTGGATCTGCTGTTATTGTAAGTTTATATATATAGCAATGAAAGTGAAAGTACTTGGGGGAACTCAAATTTATAGGCTCTTTTCAAAAGGTCTAAAACAAGGTTCCAAACTACACCTAGAAAACTAGAAAAAAGCATATACCGCAATTGGAGTTTAAGCACATGCCCTTCATCAAACCTTTATATACAAAGTAATAAGAAGAATTTTCTTAGATGGGGTTGGTATCAATTGTACATTAGCCTATGAATTATAGGATGCAAAGGTGGCAAAGCTCCTCGGGTCCCACCAATGGGTCCCT